>JAXQQM020079758.1:0-164653 GCA_034641835.2 Pinus albicaulis | reverse complement strand
ATTCCATCTCATATATTGCATTAAAAAAAGTACATTATCATAAGTCTAAAAATTAGTAGAAATCATTTCGGTAATAATCACATGCACTGGAACGTGGTCGATGAGTTTCGAACCAACCAGTGTGGTTCATAGTCCTGATGATGAACCACACTGGTTGGTTCGAAATGCAAGGACCACGTTCCAGTGCATGTGATTATTACCGAAATAATTTCTACTAATTTATATGATGGATCACAGAAGCTTAGATTCCAAAAAAGTCTAAAAATATCATATACTGTATCCGTGAGGGAATGGAGATGCTCATGTCAGCAAGAAAATTCTAAAAACAAAAAATAGGTATTTCATCTTATATATTGCATAAAAAAATAAACATTATCATAAGTCTAATAATCTCATAGTGTATCAATGAGGGAATGGAGATGCTCATGTCAACAAGCAGCCAAAGTAACCATATGATCTTAGCAGTAGCATGTGAAGGGAGACGGTCATGTCAGCAAGCCACCAACGTAACCATACGATCTCACCAGTAGTATGTGACATGGTCAGTACTCTGCCTCAATACTAATTGGACAAGGTGTTTTGCTTCTTACTTTTCCAAGGCCGAGAAAAAGATAAAATCCAGTCAGCAACATCATATGCACTAAAAACAGGCTGATATGAAGAAGACTGCAATTGTGTTTGGCACTTTAAATTCGAAAATCCCTAAACACTTATTCTTAACACAGGTTTAATCTATGGATGGGCTGCTAATGCTAGTGGGGCGGGTGAAAAAGGAGTCATTAAACTCATAAATAACCTTAATAACTAACCTTATTGGATCTATGCCTCCGAACCAATGCCAGATCTATTGCCACCTCGCCAATAAGTAACAAATTCAAATCAATGGGGAATGAGAATTTAATCATCTAACAAAAAATCTAATGATGGAGAGGAAGGATAGCAAGGCAACAGAGATGTTGTTACGATGCAGAGGAAGGACAACAAGGCAACAGGGATGTTGTTTTCAGGTAATGACACCTAACAATGTACTTAACTAAATTATAACTTTATTTATTATTATTATTATTAATGATGATAAAAAGAATATATAGTTTAAACATATATAAATTTTAAAAAACAAGGAACAAGATTCTTAACCATGTACATTTTTAATCTATAAATATGATTAGTTACAATATCATGACTTATCAATACCGCATTCCCAAAAAACCATATTTCATTTCATGCAACACTTGTTCATATGACATTGTTTTTAATTAATAAATTTAATTAAAAAGAAAAAACACATAACTACTTTGAAAATAAAACTCAACGTTTAATTTATGTGTACTACTAAAAACATTTTAGAATATTTTATGAATGTCAAATCTCTACTATCCATTTAATAATCATTCATAATTATAATAATCATTCATAATTATATTAAAATTGTGGAAGCCCAATTGCAAATTAGACATACTTATTAACATAGTTACAACATAAATAAGCATCAAAACATTTATTTAATATTATATATCATATGCCCTAAATTAACAAATTCATAAAAAAAATAACTAAATTATACATAAAACTTACTCATATTTATTATCATTTTTAATTTAGTTAACTTCATTGGTTTAATTATAAAATCACGCTCTACCCACACTAAAATCAAATGAATCTCCGTATATATATGACACTCCTTTATAACTATTATCATTTTTAATTTGCTTAAATTTTTTTTAATTATTCTCATTTTTAACTGAGTTAACTTTATTATTTAATCATTTTAAATATTTTACACTTCAAATTAGTTAATCCTCCCTAAACATAAATTTACAATTTAGAACCGCCTACCTACCAAACATATCAACTCGATTTTGAAGAATATCTTCCGTTTCGGAAACAATAGGCGGACCATGGATTTATATTTATATCAAAGCGGCATCTGATTTCATCTTCCTTCTGCAAGTCAATGAGTTGGCGATATTCACGATCCCTTCCTCTTTTTAATTTTATATTCAATGGCATCTTTTTGGCGATATTCACGATCCGCAGTTTATCACGATCCCCTTCCTCTTTTTAATTTTATATTAATCGCATTTTTTCTTTCTTTATGGCAGAAGGTATTCAAAGCCAACCGTTACACGGCTTCGTCAGTGCCTTGTTGAAAGTTTATATTCAATCTAGTACAGTGGTCATCTGGCTGTGCCCTTCATTCGATCTGCCCAGCAATCGGTTTCATCGGTGCTCTCCATAACAATCAATATCCACTAACTGATGATGCAAAACAGTCATATTGAACCATTCCATCGAAACAACAACGTCAAATACTAAGACGCAGCCGCTCTCCACTATCTAATGGCCACATCACTTCCGCCTTTCGTTTCATTTCTTGAAGTTTACAGCTTAGCCGCAGCTGCGTCAAATACTAAGACGCAGCCGCTCTCCACATGCATGTTTAGTTTTCACATCAATTCCACTGAATCATCTTGCCTTTTCCCCAAGTAATCGACGTGGCCGAATTCGGTGAATGTCTTTTGTGGATGCATCTATAAATTCCATCAACGAATCACAAATACCAAAAACATCAGTTTGTGTTTGTGTCTCTATTCCTTTGTAACGTTATCGAAGATGGAAGGCATCATAAGGTTAATGTGGTGGTGGTGCTCATGCATGGCACTATTTGGTCTGCTGCACCTTAACGTAATGGCAGTCACAGCCGTAGATGGGAAGTCAGATCCATTTATATACAAACTCTGCAACGTCAATAAATACGCCAATGGCAGCGATTACGACATGAACGTGAAAACGGTATTGAAGTATGTGGTGAATGCCGCTGCCCCGAGAGGTGGTTTCGCCACATACTCATACGGCCAAGTCAACGGCCTTCTCCAATGCCGCGGCGACGTGTCTGAACAGGACTGCCAAAAGTGCTCCGCTGCGGCATCAGAGATGGCTTATCAAGACTGTCCCAACGCAATTGGCGCTCGGATTCAGTTGGAATTTTGCTTCATTCGTTATGAGAAATACAGTTTTGCCACTGAACTCGATACCAGCGACGTCTATGGTCTTGAGAATGTTAACACCAACGGTGATGTTAAAGGTTTCAATCACACTCTTGGGGCTCTCATGAAGACACTGGCAGACGAAGCTCCTTTCAACGTGAAAAGATTCGCCACTGGATCGCGGGTGGTGAGTTCCTCTGTGACCATTTATGGGTTGGAAATGTGCTTCAGAAGTGTCGCGGGGCCGGACTGTGGTGTTTGTTTGAGAGAAGCGATTAGGGATATGAATGAGTGTTGCTCTGCACGGGTTGGAGCTCAGGTGTATCTGGGCAGTTGCACAGTACGCTTCGAGACATATCCCTTCTATAACCAACGAGCCTACCAGCTCCCATGAAGATATATGTAACGCATGACTCAGTGGGTGCGTGCTGTGAAATAAATAAAGGCCGCCTCCTCTATCTCGTTTTGCTTCTTATATTACCTGCACTATCTACCCTTCCACCAGAAGTTCACCCTCTCACTCGCTGCTGTCTGCTGTCAACTAAATAAAGGCTCCGGATTGTATCACTGGCATGTTGCTGTCAAATAAATAAATAAAGGTTCCCTAATATATCGCCTACTGGTTTATTATATTTCCTCCACCGTCTACGCTCCTGTTGAATGGGAGTTGTGTCTAAATGCCTATTCTCAATGTATTTTTCATCTTTTTTCTTCAATAGCATGTGTTACTGATAGAATGGGAGTTGTGTCTAAATGTCTGTTCTCGATGTATTTTTCATGTTTTTTCTTGAAGTGCATGTGTTACTGATATTTGTATGATGTTTATATTGCAATTAAAAATATTGTAGTTAAAAGTTAGTTTCTTATTTTGATATATCTTATGAAATTACTATAGGTTATATAAAAGTTATAACATATAATATTTATAAAATTCAATTCAATTTATTGGTTTTTTTAAACTAGAAAGAATATTTGTATTATATAATTTTGCATGTTGTTTATAGAAAAGGTATCATGAAGCTAATTTGTCTAAATTTTCTAATTGTTTCTTATTTTTTAATAAGAATATATGATTTTAAGGATAATATATAAGACAAAAGCATTGAAAGTGAATATCTTACAAAACTGTTCCAATAACACACAAAATTTACAATACATAAAGATATCAAAGAATTATTTTTTAATAGAGTTCAACAGCCACTAGGGAATCATAACAAGCATGATTCGATCATTTACTTTTAATTCACCTACCTTGAAATTACACCAGTTAATATTACATATTTTCCCTATATAATTTATATGTTTATTTTAATTTAGAATATGAATTTATAATTAATTATAAAAGTTTTAAGATACAAATAATAATGTTAAAATTAAATCTCTTTTTTTTTAACTAAAACGATTATTTGTATTATATACTTTTATTTTTTGTTTATATCAAATATGTTATGAATTACAACACTATGGAGCACAAAGTTTGATGAAGATTGGATTAGAGCTTGCTAATGTGAAGGAATGGTTACATGATGATGCTCTAAATGTTTTGTAGGAAATTGTAGATATTTATATTACGATGTGAGTTTTTCCATCACTTGTGACCCTTGGTTATCACACGTAGCTTTCTTTTTAGAGAGGAATAGTGTTTGAGAAGAGTAGTGTGTGCAGTTGAGGAGAAGTGCAGTGGAAGAAGAGAGGAGAAGCTCCAGTGCTAGGAGAAGACGCAGAGGTTAAGAGGCTTGGGCTGCACATTCCCACGTTGTATATTTTGGTGAGATTAATGTACCTTGAATGTGATTAATGAGCATCTTGTTTAAATTCCCATGTGCTTGTTCATTTCTCTATTTGTATAATGTTAACTTGATTTGTTGAGGGTTGCACCTAGTGAGTCAATTTGTAGTAAGAATCTGAATGTGTCATGGCTGCAAACCTTTATGTAAAATTCATGCTTTGGCTTAGATGAAATTTTTAACAAAAAAATATCTACCCCTGTGCATATAAAGTTGTAACCTCATATTGTTGCACAATTGTGGTTGATGATGTTGTTGGTATGAATATTGGTGTGTGTTTTTCACCACTATTATATCGCACTACCATATAGGGGTTGTAGATGCGATGTGCTGCTAGTATACAGTCTTTGAGACTCTACAATATGTTGAACCGATCAATATTAAGAGCTAACACCCTATCACTTTAACTATTGGGTGTGTTATCCATGCATTACTATTTTGTTGTAGTTGTTTCCAAACTCGTGGTCGAGTATTTGTTATGTTCTGGAAGGTGGTCGTGTGTAAGTTGAGTGTTGTTACAGTAAAAGTAAAGTAACATGCATTAATTCCTCTTTGATTGTTTCGAATGGGGAAGTTGAATGGTGAGATTTCCCATTTTCCGTTATGGGATATCTATCATAAATTTTGTAGGAAAATGTGTCATTGTACCAAGAAATAGTTATTGCATGTTTTTTGTTGGTGATTGAAGTTTTGTTACAACATAAAACTAAAGCACATGTTTCAACTCTGTCAAATCCTTTTAAAATTGAGCTTTCCTTGTAAAAGAGGTGAAGGAAGGCATATGAAGTTTTTAATAGTGTTAAGGAACAAGTTAAGGACATGTAGAAGTGATTAGGAACCAAAAAGAGTCATTTCACCTCCCTAGTTCAATACGAAAAGACTAAGTTCTAGAAGCGAAGGAAAAATATTTCATAACACCTATAGGCTTTTAAAAGAGCGCTCGAAAAATATTTCGTAGTGCCTATAAAAAGCATTTTCAGGGCGACACATGAGCTATTGAAAGCATGCTTTGTCCAGCATGTTGTGACATCCGATATTTTGAAGCCTATGGAGATTAATGGAATTTGAGTAGTGATTTCAAGAAGGGAGAAATCCCACTCAGGACTCTTGGAAAAATAAATATCCATTCTTATTTTAACTACATATTTTAATTAATTCCTAGAATTCTAGAATGTGTTTAAATACAAGGTTGTGGGTGATTTTGTTGAAGTATCCTCGGTTATGGGAAGTCGAGCCAACCCAAACTATCCCCATAAAGTGGTATCATAGCTCAGCGATGTTTTTGGAGAATGTCAGAGCCACAGAAAGCATTCAGATTAATAGCTCTTCAAAAAAGATACAAGAAGCTCTTGGAGGAACCAAAGTTTACAGTAGGTTGAGGAAATTCTATGTTGAATTAAGATTTGCTAAGTGTGGGGTGATGTGTAGACATATTGGAAAGTGTCTGCCTTGATGTAATACCCCTTTGGGTTCATGTAAATATTCTTGATTTAGAATGCATTATTTTTAGTAATGGCTTAGAAGCCATAAATAACTTATGTTGAAAAACAACATGGTGATGTATTAAATAAAAGTTGAATATTATATGTAAACTATATAATTGATTGGAATGAACTTGAGTTAATGAGATCCTTACTTAGAATCTAGAAACTAAGGTTGAAGGATGGAATAAGATATTCTTCCCTTAAATCACTCCAAAAAAATCCCTAAAAGTGATTCTAATATGATTTAATAAGATTTGGGGAAAAATATATTATATCAGTTAGTGTGGAAAAAACGTTGAGAAATGGTGCATAAAGTAACACGGGAGAAAAAATCGGGCTTTAATGAATAAGGGAAGATATCAAAGAAAATTTTAGGGGCCAATATTCGCAGGTGGGCTAATTTTCTATACTTTTTCCAAAAAATATATTCACCAATTTCCATTTTTTCTAATAATAATTCGCCCAAGCTTTATAGTATGAAATTATTTTACCTTAAAAAACCCCAAGATGTTATATAGACTAATATAATACAATAATAATTTTAGATACGTTTACGAAAATATCATCAAACATTTTACAATTTTTCTATTATAGATTACTAAGATTCTCCTACTTTTCTAAACTTTCAAATAGATATCCATCCTTAAAATTTTCCCTCGAAAATATTTTTTCAGAAAAAAAAAAATAGGAAAATCCTAGGTTAAAGGGCTAGCAGACCCTAGAAAGAGGGACATCGCTAATGAAATTATTCTAAGGGAAGTAAGGCATAAAAATTCTTGGTTTGGAATCATCAAGAGGTCGTTGATTCAACAGTTTGCGATCTCAATTTGTGGGAGAACCTGTGGAGGGGGTTTAAGGTTGGGTGGTAAATTGTTCACTTCAAGAAAATCCAACAGATTTTCGGTTAGAGAGTCTAGAAATTCTGTTTGTTAATCTATTAGGTCACAACATTCTTTTTGGACGTATTTGATGAAGTAGTGTTGATATTTAATCATTCTGGTTACTAGTTTTATATCTTTATTATGATGTTTATCAAGTAGATGTCTCTGAATGGGAAGTCAGCGCAACCCATCTTGTCCCCATTAAGTTGTATTAGATCTCAACAATGTTTTTGGAGAATGTCAGAGCCACAGAAAGCATTCCACTTTATAGCTCTTGGAGAAAGATACATGAAGCTCTTGGAGGAACCAAAGTTTACAATAGTTTGAGGTAAGTCTCTGTTAGATTAAGATTTGTTGAGTGTGGGGTGATGCACAGACATAGTGGAAAGTGTCTACCTTGATGTAATACCCCTTTGGGTTCATGTAAATATTATTTATTTAGAATGATTTATTTTTAGTAATGGATAAGAAGCCATAGAGAACTTATGTTGAAAAAAGCATGGTGATTTGTTAAATAAAAGTTGAATATTATATGTAAACTATATAATTGCTTGGAATGAACTTGAGTTAATGAGATCCTTACTTAGAATCTACAAACTAAGGTTGAAGGATGGAATAAGATAGACTTCCCTTAAATCACTCCAAAAAAATCCCTAGAAGTGATTTTAATATGATTTAATAAGGTTTGGGGAAAAATCTATTAAATAAGTCAATGTGAAAAAAACATTGAGAAGTGGTGAATAAAGCACCACAGGAGAAAAACGCGAGCTGTAATGAAAAAGGGAAGATAATTTTCTTTTCTAAATTTTTTTATTAAAATCCTAGGCTAAAGGGCTAGCAAACCCTAGAAAATGGGACACCGCTAAGGAAAGTCTACTAAGGGAAATAAGGTATAGAATTTCCTATCTTGGAATCATCAAGAGGTTGTTGATACAATAAGTTGTGATCTCAACTCGAGGGGGGGATTGTGGAGTGGGCTCAAGGTTGGGTAGTAAATTGTTCACTTAAGAAAATCTAGTAGAGTTTTTGTTAGAGATTCTAGAAATTCTTGTTGTTAATTTATTAGGTCGCAACATTGTTGTTATATGTATTTGATGAATTAGTCTTGATATTTAATAATTATGGTTACTAGTTTTATATGTTTATTCTGATGTTTATCAAGTAGATGTCTTTGAATGGGCAGATGGGGAAACCTGACCTGTCCCAATTAAGTGGTGTCATAGCTCAGCGATGTTTTTGGAGAATGTCAGAGCCACAGAAAGCATTCATCGTTACAACTCTTGGAGTTACCAGAGTTTACAAAAGGTTGAGGTAAGTCACTGTTCAATTGAGATTTTCTGAGTACGGGGTGATGTGCAAACATAGTGGAGAGGGTCTACCTTGATTTAATACCCTTTTGGGTTCATGTAAATATTATTTATTTAAGAGTGATTTATTTTTAGTAATTGATAAGAAGCCATAGAGAACTTATGTTGAAAAGCAACATGGTGATGTATTAAATAAAAGTTGAATATTATATGCAAATTGGATAATTTCTTGGAATGAACTTTAGTTAATGAGATCCTTACTTAGAATCCAAAAATTAAGGTTGAAGGATGGAATAAGATATAGTTTCCTTAAATCACTCCAAAAAAATCCCTAGAAGTGATTTTAACATGATTTAATAAGATTTGGGGGAAAACATATTAAATCACTCAGTGTGGAAGAAGCATTGATAAAGGGTGAATAAAGCACAACGGGAGAAAAATGTGGGCTTTAACGAAAAATGGAAGATACTTTTTTAGAAAAAAAAATAGGAAAATCCCAAGCTAAAGGGCTGATAGACCCTAGAAAGTAAGACACCGTGAAGGAAAGTATGCTACAGGGAGTAATGCATAAAAAATCTTGGCCTAGAATCATGAAGAGGTTGTTGATTAAGCAGGTTGTGATCTAAGCTCGTGGGGGAACCTGTGGAGTGGGTTCAAGGTTTGGTCATAGATTCTTCACTTCAAGCAAATCCAACATATTGTTAGAGATTCTGGAAATTCTTTTTGTTAATTTATTAGGTCACAACATTCTTTTTAGATGTATTTGATGAAGTAGTGTTGATATTTAATAATTATTTTTACTGGCTTTATATGTTTTTCCTAATGTTTATCAAGTATATTTCTTTGAATGGATTAAAACTGTGAGTTTAGGATTGTTGTTAGATTTTGGATAGCAGAAGGATATTGATATTGGTTAAATGGAGTCAATAACATAGGGAACTAAGATAAACAGAAGGATTAATAAATATAACTACAAAAAGATACTTTATACCTCCAGATCTAAAATGACATAACTTGGGCACCCGGAAACCTTTTCGCATGAAACAAAAGGGGTTCCTCACTAAATAGATTCTCTTAGACACAAAGAAAATTTCTGTGCCAAAAGTCATCGAAATAGTAGATACGGGAAAACTTTAGTCACATGCGATCAAACGAGCTTCGGATTTGGATCAACAACGAATGCGGCCCTCAATGCTCTGATACCATGTAGGAATTTACAAGGTAAGTTCCTTAGATCAAACACCAAAGGTCATTGTTCAAAATCAGATCACAAATCAGTACACTAGTATTTGACGTGGTTAAAACCCTTGAAGAGGAAAACAGTGCATGGCCTGAGCCAACACGGCCACTTCAAGCAATTTATTAATATACAAAAGAAAATTTACATAAGCTTCTCTCATAAACGGTTACAGAAAAATGACCCTCCATGCTCTTTAAATAGAGATCATGGACCAATTGGGTATTAAGCCACGAATCAAGTGTCGGTAATACCGAGGAGATAGTGAACCTTCACATCACTACATATCGTGATCATCAGATCATAAGTTACGAATGTACATAGTAAAGAAACACACTTTACCTAATGCTATGCTAGAACAAGTTATACTTAACTATTTCCTATGTGTCGGAATATCCTAACATCCCCCCTCAAGAACAACTTGGGATAGGATTGAAGGATTTACAAAGGTGACACAAAAGGAGACTATTTCCTATGTGTTGAAATATCCTAACAATAAAGTTAATTAAATTCCAAAATATATCGATACAAAAAATTCATTACTTTGGATATTGTAAAGGTCGAAACATAATATGGTGTGTCACTAAATGATGGTGGTGTACCCCTAGAACTATATTATCTATCCTCAAAGATTTCATGTAAAAACATATTTCCATACAGACATAGGATAGACATCCCATCATAGGAAAGTATGGCTCCCATCGGTTGTTTTGGCAGAGATATGCGCATTTTTACCACAACTATGGCTCGCCTGGCTGCCAAGTTTCCACCCATATTGTCCTCTGAATGCTTCCATATTTTATTCTGCATGGTTATTTTCGCGGCAGTTGTGCATGAAAAAGCTTTCACACAGTCATGGCACACCGAGAGGGGGCTCTTCATCTCTGCTTCGAACCAGCCTTTTGGAAAACTCTGGGTTGTGTGCAATGGCGGCCTTCTGCATAGATTAACGGTCGTTTTCACAATTTCTTTCTTTGTGTTTTGGTTTTCTTGGCCATTTTTTCGTAGACCAGCAATGTTGGCTCCTTCAGAAGTACTTTATATTTTTAATGACTTAAGTACATTAGTTAATACGAACTTTAAAGACTTTTAATCAATTTTTATGTAAATTGTGAAAATAGTTTATTATTAAATACGATTTTAATCAATTTTCCTTACTAATGATTTTCAAATACATTTTAATTTTTTTAAATAGTTTTTTAATTTTTAAATATATTTAAATATTTTTTAATTAATTTAATTATATTGTTTAAGTATATATTTACATAATTTTGTTATTATATATATATATATATATATATATATATATATATATATTAATTTAAATATATATATAATGTAAATATAAAAAATTATTAATTTAACTATATATTTATTAGTTAAAAAATATATTAAGTTATTTTTTAATATCAATTATATAATTTATAAAATAAATTAATTTATTGATTCATAATTATTATTTTTTTAATTATAATAATTAATGTTAAGTATTTAGTTAATAATAATTTTAGTTAGTTTTTTTTTTTATATAAATATGATGATGATGGTTAAAGTCCACTGAGACCAAACTTTTGTCCATCAGACCTAAAGAAACAAATTATTTAGTTTATTTTAAAATTGTACTCTTATGCCCAAAGAGCTTGGAGAGAAGTCTCCCGAGCTCGCTATAATTTTGACATGTTAAAAGGCTAGGAAGTTTGGTATTGCAGCAAAAATTATGAAACTGAGATCTAATAAGGGTGTATCCAGGGCACTCTAAGAGGAAGTGATTTTCATCCTTAATGTTCATATTATGAGAGAGATGGCACATCCTTTCCACCCATGGTGTTTTAGGAATTGCCCAACGACCTGTTTCACTATGGAGCTCATGATAATTTGTCCTTATATTGGTTATATTAATTTTTTGATTTGACCTAGCTAAAACAGAGAGATAATTTTGATCTTCTAGAGTAGTGTTGATGACGTCCTTATAATATCTTAATTTTCTTTTAGCCCCTAAATATTTCTCACACCGCATTTTCTCTTTAAACTTAGAAGTAATAATATTTATAATATTATTAATATTCTGCAATGCAATATTTTCGTCGATCTCCCAATGGTTTACCCAGACCCTGATATCTTTATAGCAACGAGGTTTGAGCCTTCGAGGTTTTGAGCCTAGGAGGAATCCGACTAAACATATTCCATGAGCCTCAATTCCGTTGGTCTATAAATGAACAAATGTATTTTAAATTTAAATTCAACGTCTATACATTCACGTGGGTCGATCAAAGGACACCTATGGGCGATTAATTCATAAATGAATATATATTTAATTAAATTTAAAATATAATAATTATCCATTTTGAAAAAATAAAAATAGAGCAAAGTGAAACGTGACCTGAGCCCCACTTGCTCACCCTCTTCGAACGTGTCCCTTTTTCAAACCAAAGAAAAGTAAAAAAAATACATGTATCCAATGAAAAAAAAAACCACCCTTCACTTACTCCTTTTTTCATTCCTCCACCGAGTTCAGTCCCTCTGAAACTAAGTGTGAGTTTCTGAAATGTCTAAAGGGCACATCACTAGCTTCATGGCCGACCCATCGACCCTTTACTTATTTCAATTTATTTCTTTCAGAGGTTCGACACACTCCGTTTTACAATTCTTGCAATCGTTTTGCTGGTTCTTTCTTTAGGGTTTTCATCTTTGTGTGTGCATTCTCATTAGGGAAATAAATGAGCGTTTTTATTTATAATTCAACTGGATCAACTCAATAATTAAGGTAAACTTCTTTAGCTATTACTTGCTTAGACATTATCACTGACACTACATTAACCAATGGCTAGCTCTGATACTACCTTAGCCAATGGCTATGATGTTGGTAGATATTTCTTAATGAGGAAATCTAGATCCATCATTCCATCTAGTGTCACCTACCTGCTCTCACTCGATATTTAAAATGAAGGTAATTGAATAGTTTGTTTAAACATTTCAATCTAGTAAAGGATCAGTTGATGGTAATAGACAAGAAGAATCGGTTGACTTCGAGAAATGGTGTTGGAATCTATTAAGACAGAGAAAAAATAAAAAAATGTATCAATTGAGTTCGGGAAATAAAGTAACCACAATGGATAAGAAATTGTATATGAAACTGGACTTGGAACTAGATACTAAACAACATGATTTACATCTACTCAATCTCCATAATAGATCATAGATATGATCCTTATGGAACATAACATAACAAGATATATGTTATGTGAGGCAACAACTATATTGTTGTTGTCGTTTTGTTTCTATTTGGATGGGTTAGTGTTTTCTTTTTTTGGATCTTAATTTAATTCTTTAGAGAGACATTTTTCCTTGTGCACTTTTTTGAGACATTAATTTTTATCAACGTATTTTTATTATTTATTTCATATGTGTAACAACCCCAAATTTAAAATGAAATTAATTATATCAAATATACAATTAATAATTAACACAAAAATTGTTTAACTCATTAGCATGGAAATTTTAGAAACATGAGCAAAGATGACTTACCTATAACAATGATATTCCTTACTTGAGACTCCAAAGTTGAACACTATTTTAATCCCGCTAACCACAAAAAAGTTTTGGGGATAACTCTCCACCCAACCATAGGCTCAACTTCACATAATCTTTCCACAGTTGGCCACCCTCGATCCCTCTATCAATGTACTACTCCCAGGGAATCCTTTGCGTCACAATACCTTTCTCTTAAGAGAATGGATGAAGAAATGATGAATGAATCTTCATTAATGTCTATTAAATAGACCAAACAACGAAAAGGGAGTCACATGCACACATTCCATGTGTTCACCTGCAACTTGTAATTCTTTATTTTAATTTTTACTTAATTTAGTATTACTCTTAATTTAAATCTTTCTTATATTATTTTATTTCAGTTTTTCTTAAATTTACTTATTTTTACTATTTTTATGGTTCTCTTAGATTAACTCTTTCTTATTTTATTCCTTGTTACTTTTGTTAACTTCACTTATTTTATAGTTTAATTTTATATATTTTTATTTAGAACTCTATTTTATTATTTACTATTTGTTTTAATATTATGTTATATTATTTATTATTTATTTTTATTTTTATTTTTATGATTAGGGGACATTACATACTCCCCTCTTTAAGGAACCTCGTCCCGAAGTTAATTTGAATCATTTAACATTTTATTTTAGTTAATTAGTACTTCACGTTTGCTCGATCATCCTTTGTTGTGCTAGTACAACCAATAGGCATTGAAATTTTCCACAACACCTGAGAAATCTCAAGTAACCTCTGTCCTTTTTCTCACTTTCAGAACCACGCATAAGCCTCACCGGCTTGTACCATATCCCAAGGCTCACGTCCTGATCAAACCTCATCTGCCCCAAGGCAGGCATCCAGTCCCAGTACTCATTGACTCCAGACATCTCGCAAGGCCGACCCAATTCCTCCACACTCACTAAGGTGCACAACCCTAGGCATCGAAGTCCTTACACTCCTTCCAGGTTTCGGAATCCCAATCCAATACCAGGCACTTGGCATACAATATCACGCACTTGGCCTCCTCAAGATGGTCCCACAGCCCCTCAAGAGCTATCCATCAAGGGCTATACAAGAAAAAGGAACGAATGGCATATGTAGTGTTGATTGAGTTTGTCCCTGACCCATATGGTGTTACATATCCTCCCTCACAGGTATGGGCTCCCACAAGATCATCAAATAAACTAGCCCTCTCGACCTATTTGTGGATATCCTCCCAATCACCACATCTCAACATGCATCCAATGCATTAGTTATAATAATAACATCATACAAAATAATCCACATCCTAACTATTTCATTTCATCATGATAATATAACATCATTTTCAATAACCACATTCTGAATAGTAAAGAACTGCATCCTCCTGCATGTCACAAAATTTGTATCGATTCCACGTGTTTCACATCATGAAATACCATCATAAGTTATAACATCAACATATATGAACCATGACATCACATAATAAACTAATCACATGTCAATATAATGTCAATTCATAACATCATAATCGCTATTCATACCATAATCATCATTTTTCATACAACTATATAAGTAAGAACCAAATGTGCATCATTATCATCATACCATAATATCATGAAACATTCACAATATGAGAATCATCCCAATACTTATCAATATAGAACAATAACACACTCTAAGCATTCTTATCATGAATTAATTTCATTTACTTATATAACAATGAATACCAACTATGAATTAAGTTTATTTAACATCCTTCTAGGATTTATGCTATCTCATTAATACTTTAGTGTCATGTTTTCATCAAGGTACCAACATCATCCTAAGTTATTTCATCCTCATTATTTCCTAAATAAAAAAATATTTCATCATGTTATAGGATATATTACTACTTAGTGATTTAAATATTCATTGTGACACTCTCATTCACTTTCCTTAAGCATCTACCCAATACTCATTTATGTTCCTCTCTCCTTCCAAGTCATTTATAGTTACATAGTTTTTCACCATTATAGAATTGCAACTTCATTATTTTTCTCCTCCTATTTAGATAAGTTTATCAAATATATATGATAACATTGGAGATCAAACTTAGAAACTCCCCTTCATTTCTTATAATCACTCTCTTTATACTTTTTTTCCCTATGCTCACTCTAGTCATAAGCTAATAGTCCTTACAGGAGAGTTGGATACTATATTAAGGTATAATACTTTTAGCTTTGACTTTATTGATGTGTATTTTCAATAAATTGTACTACTCTTCACAATTTTTCTCCACATCTTTCCCGAATAACTAGTGTCTCTTTTCTTCTGCCAGTTATGCCAACAGAAATGAATTGCATATATCTAATGGCCTCTTTTCAATGTCAATGGAAAGCCTCTAAGTTTATTTTATATATACATCTTGATTTTCCACATATACTCAATAACACATATTTACAACATAAATCCATTGTTCTATTACTTAATTATCTATGTCATAATTCTATAATAGCATATCAAAGATCTATTTTAAACTAATTTGTTTTATATTCCTCTATTGAAACATTTATCACTACTTATTTTTACTTTGAACGAGTCATTCACGTCATAAAAACCCAACTTCATGTCTTACCTTATTGCCATCCACATTTATTACATTAAGACTTGACCTTTGTAACTTGTTTTAAATATTCTTAAAAAAATTTAAAAAAATAAAAATTCATACACTCCTTTAATATATAAAATAAAAATAAATGAAAACATTTAATATGTAATACAAAATACTTTAAAGATTTATAAGTATCTATAAAACTTCAGAAAAGGAAAAGAAATCCTGGCCTATCATTTTTATGTTAAATGTCCATTCCTTTTTAGTTGAAGATAATTCCATTTTTTTAGTTTTATTCTAACTTTTAAATTAGATCCAACCAATAAACTGTCTTCAATATCAATCCAAATTCCTATGTTGGGTGCAAAATTTTAGATTTTGCTCATGTTGAATCTTATGATTTTAGAGTGAGAATTAACTACTCATTTTAATCTTATTAGATTAGAAGTAAAATTAAGAACATAATCATATTGATTATATTTAACACTTTCAATTACCAAATAAAATATTCATTACATTATTTTAAAAAACAGTAATGAAAAAACAAACCAATAATAAAGAATAGGCACAATAATTAACTTATATAAATAGATATTCAAATTATGAATTTAATATTTATTTAAGAATAATAACAATACTATCCTTAAATAGATTCCGAATACATAAACATAAATTATAATCCATTAATAACACATCATCATAAATATATTTCATTATCACTAATTTTTTAAGGTAAATAGAATATTTATAACAACCAGACCATGTAGCATAGTCACTATGTGATGACGTTTTTCCACTTTGCTGTTAATTTCCTCGTGGCTTTGTATAATTATCAAATTATTTGGTGGGTTTGAACATGAACTTTGACGATGTGCATGTGAGTGTAATAAGGCTTTCAACAGCGGCAAAATTAAAAGGACTTAGCCAGTTATGACTGGTTCATACAATTCATAGCATTTTGATGATGGCAAAGAAGATGACCCAGAAAAATACGTTCTCAAGAAAAAGAAAATCTGCTAAAGCTACAGGTCAATTAAAAGAAAAACATTAATACCTCCCTAAAACAATCCAGAATTATCTCGGCAAGGAACAAATACCAGCGTGTGACTTTTCTGAATGTTGGTCATTTCGTGTCTAACTTTGACTAGCCACTATGGTGCTTTCATCGCAATTTTGTCTTACGTCACTAGTTCAATAGCCACGGACCATGGAAATACCAATTTGTTCATTTAATTGTTTTTTTTAATTATTTTAATTATTTTTCTTATTTTTTTGGTTTTTGTTCCTTGGCCAAGTTATTTGTTTGGCATCTTATTATTTTTTAATTCGCAGTTTCCCTTCAAACCCAAAGTCAATATTGCTATAAAACCACTCACTTGGAATCAAACCTTAACTGGATGTCAATGTGGCTATGAAAAATTCCACCAGTTTATCAAAACATTTACACGAGGGCCACCTTCCGGCTACCTATTATACCTGGCGATAGATCACTAACTGCAATAGATCAGAGGTCAAACCTGGCGATCCCACCTTTGTAAATTTTCGTTTATTTTGTTAAACCCATCTAACTCCACTCCCATTAGTAAATCAATGACTTTAAAGTATAATTTTATTTCTCCTGTAACATCTCAGTTCCCCATCGTAATAATATCCTCCACAACTCTGCTTATTTCTCGAGGCATCATTGATCGAACCGACTCACCTCTAGCACGATTTTTTTTTTGATGTATTCCAGAAATTTATGTCACAGACTTTAACATGATTTAATTTTCATCAGTTATAAGCGAAAATTTTGTTAAAAATCTGGATAACGACGCGAATGAACTCAATATTCAATTCTCTTTCGCATCATTTTCTTTTTCTTTTTTTCAGAAGAAAAAAACGCTGATTATATTGTAATATAAGCAGTACATTGTCAACATATTCTCAAGCCATAAAAACCGCAGCGAGAAAGCTACATATATTGGCCATTTGATAATTGCTCCATGTAGAGAGAAAGAGCAGCATAAAAAGGCTGGCCACCACATAACAGGACAAGATCCTTCCCTTTCTAATAAGCTCAGCATTAGATGCGAGCATAAGAGACAGCAAGTTAAGATTCAAAAGGAAAAACGATTGAAATGAACAGAAAGATATGACAAAATATGAGCTGTAGATGGCAAATAAGATATAAAGATAGATGTATTGAAGACGAGAGGAGAGGTTCCGACCCATCCCAGTTCTGACCTGTCCTAAGTGATAAGTAAATCTGTAAAAATTACGAAAGGGAGAAACTGGAAATTGCTGAAAAAGGCATATTTGTAGGAAATTGCAATTAATGGCCATGAATCAGTCACAAAATGGAGAAAAACAGGCTCGCTTGTGTTGAGATGACCGGCTTGCTTGCAAATATATTTATCAAACTTGATGATATAGAGCATACTCGATCGGCAAGTAGATGAAGGGCTCGAAATATATATATATTCAGGCTCGCTTGTTAAATGAAAAAAGCAAACTGGCTCGCTTGTAGAAAATGGACAGGCTCGCTTGTAGTATTGACTCTGGCTTGCTTGATCTTCTGTTAACCTGGCTCACTTGATAAGGAGGGGGAAGATATATCGTGTGCAGAAAACCCCTTGGACACAAAAATTGTCATAACAAAAACTCAAACAGATCCGCATTATGGAATCGGAATAGTTGTATGCCAGAAAGGAAGGCCATCTCTAAACAATTGGACCTGCATAATCCCAAAAACAGAGTTTAAGCCTTTTTTAAAGAGTCCATCAGCCCTGGTGTTGTTTTCCCGATAGATGTGGCTGATGGGAGGCATATTGAGTAAGGACCATAATCTCCGAGCTCTGTGTATCCAACCCTGTAGATCTGGACGTATCATACCCGTGGAATTTGTGATCCATCCAATAACTACCTGTGAATCCCCATATACGTGTACATCCTGAAGCTGTAAGTAGGCTGCAAAACTAAGACCACCCCATAGTGGAATAATCTCCGCTTTATTATTGGACCCTTGTCCACCATTCCAGTGTATGTGGATCCTTTCTCTCTGAGATAATTTAATCCATGTCCCACATCCCATAACACCATCCTTGCATGCACCATCAAAATAAACAGCCGGAATTGCCATATCATGTGGCCGGATGCGAATGGAGCAATCCGATATAGACAATACAGGAGAGGGGTGATCCTCCATCCATTTTAAGATAACAGAGAAAATACGAGGAGCCTGAAAAGGTACATTGTCAAAAATCAATTTGTTCCTTCCCAACCATACCTCCCAGATGAGGAAAAAAGGCAAAGTTCTGAATTTTCCCTGCAGCTTGTCCCATTCCATAGCAGTGGAAATGAAATCATCTGGATACCACGCTGGACCCATGAAATGGACAGAAAAAATCTGCCACAAATTCACTATGATTGCACATCTAAAAAACAAGTGAGCGGTAGACTCGAAATCCGCACAACATATTTGACATCTGAATGGACCAGAAAAGCCTCTCTTAATCAGGTTATCGCCAGTGAGGTTCTTGCCTTTCCCTACCAACCATCCAAAGAGTACAATCTTTGTAGGAATCTTCCTATGCCAGAATGAATGGAAGGACGTAGAGATCTGTCCCTGATAAGAAATAATATTTAGTCCTCTATAGATATCTTTAACAATAGGAGCGCCCTCATTCGTAGGACCATCCCATACTATGGAATCGCCCCCGGTATTCCAACAGAAACTCGCAGCCCATAAAGTATCCCTGAGCACCTCCCATTCAGCATCCTCCAGCTCCATCAGACCCAGTTGGAGAGCAGATTTAAATATTGGAGCGTCGTAGGACCATACATGGATTGTCTGTGCAAGATATATAACACCCGTGTGAGCTAACCTGTGAAGGAGCTGCGGAGAAGGTCCGGCTAGTGAGGGAAAGCCAATTAGCTTTTTGAAAGTCAGAGGAATACGACCTCCATCACGAAAATGCCATGCCAACCTATCTGCCACATGGATCAAAACCTTCTTGAAGCTGCACCAGATGACGGAGATAAAACGAGGATGATAGAATTGCATACAAAGGATTTGTTGTAGAATATCACCCACAATGTATTTACTCCTTATGACAGCATTCCAAATTCCATTTCCTTGAATAGCCCACCCGAAAGACTTTATGAGCAGCGCCTTATTGAAAAATCCTTGTGTTGAGAATACCCTAGCCATCATGTTCCTTTGGCCTGCAAAGACGCTCAAGTTTGCAGAGGTGTATTTTGTGAGACAGCTGTGCATCACCCCACAAAAACTTAGCAATAATGCGGTTTATCAGTCTAATAATACTGTCTGGCAAATAATATAAGTGTCCCCAATAAACCATCATCTGAGAGAGTACCGCTTGGATCATGATAAGCCTACCCCGCTCACATCATTTTCTTATCATCTAAATAATAACAATCTAGAATTCCCCTCTTTTTAAAAGGTGTGGTTAATCGATTAAAAGACTTCCCTATGATATAGAGCAGTGTTATAAGAGAAGATAAATTGGTTATAAATTTATCTAATTAATCAAATAAAAATCATAGACATCCTTAACAATCATGTTAATAATTCACTTTACATAGTCGAAGGTTTCTGTTGTTTTTGGCAAATGTAAAATATTGCATGTATGTCATTATATTATTGTTCAGACGCTCTTTTTAAAATCTATGCGATTTTTATTAATTAATTTCCACATGCACAATAAGTCTTTTCGCCTTTTTTTAACGAGCAATTTTTTTTAAGCTTAATTGCTTTATGTTCTTGAGTTATACATTGTCAACTACTCCGTGGTAATCCAGACAAAGTCTTTTTTGGTAAATCTTACTGTTATTTTGGATATGGGAAGGTGCTACAACATAGCGCAGTCGAGATTTCATGAAGGAAAATTGTAATGGGCCCTGAAGGTCTATATTTCTAATAGAATCATAATTCTGAATATAATATCGATGATATGAAGACACAGTGACAAAAAGAATAATGTAAGGTTTTTATTTACATATAACAAAGTTTTGTACTGGTACATTATATAAACCAAGATATTTTTCATACTAACAAAAAAAAAAAAAAAAACTACTAGTGAAATCCCGTAGATCTTAACCTTATGGATGGCTTTGACGATTTTGTATAGATATATTTGCGATTTTTATTAATTAATTTCCACATGCACAATAAGTCGTTTCGATTTTTTTTGGAACTGTAATTTGGTTTTTTAAGCTTAACTGCCTTATTTTCTTGAGTTAAACATTGTTAACTACCTCATGAAATCCCGTAGATCTTAATCTTATGGCTGGCTTTGACGATTTTGTATAGATATATTTTTATGTTTAATATATATATATATATATATATATATATATATATATATATAATATTTTACTCCATAATATTGAAATATAAAAATACAAGCATAAAGTATAATTTATTAATTTTTTTAATATTAAATTATATTATTTATTTATTATTTTTATTATTATTAAGGGTCATTATAATATGTAAATACACACACACACACACACACACACACACACACACAGATATATATATATATATATATATATATATATATATAAGATTAGTTATTTATTGATTTGTTTTCAATCATTATATTATTTATTATACATGTTCACACTTTTAAAGTGAGAAAAAATGTAATAATCAATTTACTAGACCAATTGATCGGTGAGTTTCATAGTTTGACAAATTAGGGTTTTAAACTATTGAGAAAAATTTTGAGGCATCAAACTAATTTTTTGCAAGTCCAAAATTTCTCACTTGTGTCAAACCCCATTGCACTATTCTACACTCACTAAATTTTCCAACGATGCAAGATAGATGTCAAATGGAGTTTTTATGTAAAATTTATGCTACCCAGAAGTTGAGCTTCCTATTTTTGCACCCTGATTAAAGGGGATATCACATCAATCCTATTAGTTATGGAAAAAATAACCGTTTGGAGACTACAAAGAAGACTTTAGAAGGGTCCAAATTGTAATTATGGTTCAGAGATGAAGGAGTCAAACCTAATCCCTCGGAGTTTATTATATTGTATTATAGCTATTCTAGTAGAAGGAAAAGGGGATTCTATTGGAGTGCATTTCGGTCATTTTTAGAGAAAAGTAGCTGAGAGTGGATAGAGAGACAGAAATTTAGAGAAGGTTTGCATTTTGTAGTAGTCCATGGGCCACATGTCTACGGTAACTCCATAATGAATTCCTTATCCTTTGTGTTTTATTTTCTTCATTCCAGATAAAAGAGGGTAGAGTCGCCTCACTTTCTGGCTAGGTTTTCTCTTTAAAGTGATTCTTAAATCATATCTTATTCATTATGAATGGTGTTTGTTTATATTAGATTGTTCTCTAATCTAGAGGGAGATCTAAATCTCCAAGAAAGTTTGTGAAGGTGTGTTGGAAATGTGGAAAGGAAGGGCACTACAAAAGGTACTGCAGATCTAAAGCTCCTGAAAAAGGAAAAGGATCTGGTGATGCTCCTTTTGCAAAGGAAAAAACCACCTCGGATGAAGGTGGGGATGTGTATTTGGCTTATTCTTCAAATACACATGTAGAACCCGAGGCATGGTTGATTCACTGAGGTGCATCCTTTCACTTCACTCCCCATAGGGAGTGGTTCTGCGAGTATGAGAAGAATAATGGTGGTGATGTCTTCTTAGGGGACGATTGGAAGACCAAAATCGTCAGACATGGAAAAGTAAAGCTTAAGCAACAAGGTGGAAGGATCAGAACCCTTCCTGGTTTTCTACATATTCCCACATTGGCCAGAAATCTGATTTTTGTAAGTAAGATGCATGATGCATGTGTAAAAACATTTTTCAAGAAAGATACCTGCAAGATGGCTCGGGGAGCATTGGTATTAATGCAGGGAGTAAATATTGGAACTCTGTACAAGATTCAGGGTAGCATTGTTATTGATGGGTGCAACAGTTCTGTCCTTCTTGAAAGTGGAGCGAAAAGCCTACCGGTATCTAGAGAAAAGACCATGTTATGCAATCAAAGGCTTGGACACATTGGAGAGAAGGGCCTTTGAATACTTCATGGAAATGGTATGGCAGAAGGTATGTATAATTTCTCTCTGGATTTCTATTTCTGTGAACATTGTGTATATGCGAAGCATAATAGAGTGAGTTTTCCTTCTGGTGCTAAGAGGGCGAACAAGATATTAGAGCTTGTGCATAGTGATGTGTTTGGACCTATGACAGTTTCATCACTAGGAAAGTATGTGTACTATGTTTCATTCATAGATGACTTCTCAAGGAGTACATAGATATAATTCTTGAGAAATATATATGAATTCTTTGACATATTCAAAGGATTTTAGGCTCTAGTGGAAAACCAAACATAGAAGAAGATAAAGGTGTTGAGGAAAGATAATGGTGCAGATTTTTGCAAGAAGAAATTTGAAGAATTATGTAAGAAGTGTGGTATAGCATGACAGAAGACTAATCCATACACACCTCAACAAAACATAATTTCAAAAATAATGAACATAACGTTGATGGAAAATGCAATAAACATGCTCAATGGTACCGAGTTAGGATAGGAATTCTGGGCAGAAGCAGTGGAGACTGCATGTTACCTGGTTAACAGTTCACCTTCATTAGCGTTGGAGGATGAGACTCATCATGAGCTATGCACTAGTAAGAAGCCCTCTCTTTGACATCTAAGGGTATTTGGATGTGATGCATATGTACATGTTCCAAAGGAGAAAAATACCAAGTTAGATAATAAATCTGAAAGGTGCATCTTTATTGGGTATAAGGATGGTTTGAAAGGTTATAAGATTTTGAACCTAGAAACAAGGAAGGTTGTGTACAAGTGAGATGTGGTGTTTAGAGAGGTGAAAGATGTTGTTAAACATAAAGTCCTACCAAAGGAACCTAAGAAGATAGAGTTTAAGCTAAAGGAGGATGAATCAGACTCTACAACATAATAATATTTAGAAGAGGAAGAGCCACAAACTCTAGCTGAGAGAAGATCAGTTCGGGAAAGAAGGCAACCAAAAAGGTATAGTGCATCTGCTTTCTGTTCAAATTTTTATTTAACTATAACTAATGATGATCCCAAAACTATCAGGGAGCTAGTGGATTTAGAGGATGGAAAACTATGGAAGGAGGCCATGGTCGATGAAATGGAATCCTTGCACAAAAATGAGGCATGGGATCTGGTGGAGTTGTTGGCTGGAAGGAAGCCCATTGGGAGAAAATGGGTGTTTAAGAAGAATATGAAGGTATAAGGAAAGGTGGAGAAATAAAAAGCTCGATTCATAGAAAAAGGTTATTCCCAGGTGTTGGGAATTGATTTTGGTGATATTTTTTCTCCTGTTGCCAAGGTTACTTCTATTAGACTACTTTTACCTATTTTTGTTGCATTTTATTTTGAGGCAGAAAAGATGGATGTGAAGACAACATTTCTTCACGATGATCTAAAAGAGGAGATCTACATGAAGCAACCTGAAGACTTTATGGTGAAGGGTAAGAAGGAACTGGTATGCGGGTTAAAAAATTCTATGTATGGGTTAAAACAGTCACGAAGGATGTGGTATCAAAAATTTGATACCTATATATGGGGACTTGGCTTCACGAGAAGAAAATAGGATCACTGTATGTATTTTAAATTAATTGGTGATCATGTTATTTATTTGGTCTTGTATATGGATGATATATTGCTGATTGGAAATGACAAAGAAATTATCCAGAATTTGAAGACCCAATTGTTCTCCAAATTCAACATGAAGTATCTTGGTGCTACAAACTATATTTTGGGCATGGAAATTAAGAGATATCATGCAACAAGGAAGCTCTGGTTAAACTAGAGGAGGTATGTCAAGACAATATTGCAGAGGTTCAATATACATGATAGTAAACCGGTGAAGGTTCCTATTTCTGTAGGTGTAAATTTATCTGTTGAACAGTTTCCCAAGACATAAGAAGAAGAGGAGAATATGTTCCGTGTTCCATATGCAAGTGCAGTAGGTAGCCTGATGTATGCAATGGTCTGTACTATAACAGACATTACACATGCAGTGGGAGTATTGAGATGTTTATGTCAAAACCAGGGAAGGAGCATTAGACAACAGTAAAGTGGGTTTTCAAATATTTGTGTGGCACTATTGATTATGGTTTGTCCTGCCGAGGAAAACCAGGATTGGGCATAGTTTCGTACATTCGTAGTTTTGTTGATGCATGTTGAAATGGAGATATGGACCAAAGAACATCTACAAGTGGGTATGTGTTCAGCCTATTTGGAGGTGCAGTCAGTTGGATGACTAAAAGATAGTTTTTAGTGGCTCTTTCAACTACAGAGGTAGAGTACATGGCAGTCACTCATTCTAGCAAGGAAGTAGTTTGGTTGCAGAGATTTTGTTCAAGTATGGGGTTGGTGCAACGAGCTATAAGGATAGACTGTGATAGCCAAAGTGCAATTTTCTTGGCTAAGAACTCTGTTTATCATTCAAAGACAAAGCACATTAATGCTCAATATCACTTTGTGATATATATGGTTGAGGATAAAAGGGTGTTGCTGGTAAAGGTGGATACTTTGAATAATGTTTCAGATGAATTGACGAAGTCTATGAGCACTCAAAAGTTCTCTTGGTGTAGAGAAACAATGGCTGTTGTAGATCTGGACTAATGACTAAGCTCTCCTATCACCCCTGCGGAAATAAAACAACAAGTGGGAGAACGTTGGGTATGTGCTATATTCTTTCCACGATTAGTCACATGGGGGCGGGGCGGGGGGTCAGAAGTGGGGTGGTAGACCCCCAGAAATAAAATTTTGACCCTATTTTTCGGTGGGTAGACCCACCCATGGTTTTGTGCATGGGTTTACACATGGTTTTGGGGCATGCTGGTTTTCCGCTCCTAGTATTTTGTAGATCTGGTCAAGGGAACTACAGTTATGTTCTAATCCAGGGTTAATGGATTGATGTTTATGAATGCTTCAGCATGTATATATATGTGTTGTAAGACTAAAAGGAATATAATGAAAAGTCAAGCTGGTAGTCCCGATTTTGGATCTAGGGGAAAATATTTGTGTATATCTGTATATGTTTTATTTTCTCACTATTGTTTATTTTCTGTTTTTAAGATACATTTGCAGATAATTTCTGTACAGGGATAAAACCTACAATTTTATCTATTGTATACATAAAAAAAACAATCGATAATAACAGACAAGTAAGCTAAATGAATTAACCATTTGAATAACATATATTTCAATTTATTTTAGTATATTTCTTGTGATGAACTATTCAATTGAATATCCACAAAAGTTTATAAATCATATTGGTATTATAGCAAGTTTGTTTGGATATTTGTACATATTTGCGTGGGATTGAGGAGATAGTTTTAGGAGGAAGCCATAAAAGGCTAGCCATGATTGATGAATCTATCTATAATAACACTTGAGATTTGGCAAAGAAAATATCATCAAGGCTCAAAGCACTGGTCATAGTTATCAACCGTAATATGACCCTCCTTATGGTGGTTATGGAAAATAAGTTTGGAATCAAAGGAGACATAGGTTCCAACTCAGAGGCTATATGAGAGGGAAAATCAATGGATCAAGAAGATCTTGATAATGAGTTCAAGAAAGAACCCCCAAAATATTAGATAAGTTTGAGTGTTGTGAACCATTCACAACCCCTTTTCAAGGTTGACACAAAAGTGGACATCAATGATATGAAAGTTAGATCTATGATATGAAACTAAATGACTAATTATAGAAATTATAGGTTTAATTTAATTCTCATAACATAGATGACAAAAAGAGAATTTCATTTTCCTGTTTGAAATTAGAGGGACATGCCCTGACCTAGTGGGGAAGCCACATTGAAGCCATTGAAATGGAGTGGATCCTCCAATAACTAAGTGATATAATTTTAAAACAATCATAAAATACCAATTCTATCATATCAAATATATAGAGGAAAAGTGGATTTTTTGTCATTACACGAGTTAGAGATAATGGCATAGTGTACATCGGTTCAACACAAATTTATAGAAGATGGAAAGAATATTGGGTATATCAACTAAGAAACCATATGTACTCATCAGGTATTTAGGGGATTCACACATCCATCTGCAAAATAAAGTGATGTTTTTCAAACCTAGAAAAATCGACAAGGTTTATGTGTATATGTAGTACATGGAAAAAATAGACCAAAAAAAAGGGAAATCAAGTCGTTGAAAGAAAAAAGGGATGCAAGAAATATTCAAAGGAGGGGAAGAAGTGGAAATGTGGGGAGGTAAAAAGTTTTAATCATATTAAATTAGTTTAAGGATCCTAACAACCACAACAACATTGGTGGTCACACAAATAAGGGTTGGAAATTACATCTAGAGATCAATATAAAGAATTGTAAGAAGTATAAAAATAAGAAAATATCATACCACATATTAAAATAGTCGGGTGGAAATTAAATCCAGCATGGATGCGAATATTGTTTTCATAATAATGAAAAATGGGGTGAATTTTAGTATCCTTCAACAATTATAAGAGAATGATATCATTAAATTATTTGATATAAAGATACAAGTCAATAAGAAAAATATTGATGCTTTGTTCGACTCAGATTCACAATAAAATCTCCTGGTGGTAGATATAGTCAAAAAACATGGACTAGAGCTTCATGGCCATCTATTCCATATCCATTAGGATTGTTCAATAAGGAGAAAAAGACAAAGGTAGCAAAATAGCGAAAAATTAAATTTTCAAATAGTGTTGAGTTTATTGATGAAATAGAATTGGATGTAATCCTACTTTATGTATGTGTAATTGTGTTTTTGAGTCGCTATATGTAGATGTGGGATGAAATATTCATGCATAGAACGAACTATTGCCACCTCATCAAGGATGAAAAATCCTTCATCCTCAATCTGTTGAAAGTAAATTCAAATATTTCGATCATAAGTTCCACTAGGCTAAGAAATTTATTATTTCTAGCAAGAATTATGTTTTAGTATTCTTAATAGAAAATCATTCTGTAAAAGATTTAATGAGAGAAAATACATCCCTGGGGGGTTGCACCAAGGAACAAAGATAACCATTGGAATAGTTTCTACATACATATAGGGGAGTGTTCTAATGTATACCACCTAAGAGGGAACTAGAGCACGAGTCATTAGGAAAATTCCAAAAATATTATAGAAGTGAAAAGGTGACATTAGAAGTCTGTGAGTCATGATGGTAGTCCAAGAGTCAAGAGGAATATGAAAGGGAATTCCTCTTGTCATAAAAGAATAATTATTACTAAAAAAAATTGACTTTTCGAACTTGTCTTCTCCACCTAGCCATTAGAGAGGAAGATTGTTCTTTTGGACAGTAACTAATGTCTTAATGCTCCACTATTAGATTTAGTGGTTTATCATTGTATCAATGTATCTTGGAACTTTCACTTAGCATTAAAATCTCATTAATCCAACACACTTTCATGCATATATCGTGAATGTAGTAAGAGTATTATTTATATGTTTGCAATATTTGTCTTTTGTTCATATATACTAAGATAATTCAACTATTTCATTGACTTGGTGCTCATTTTCTTAAATGTGTGTTATAATTGTTTTAATGATATTTGTGCCCATGTGAACTACTTCACTAGATAGTTAATGATTCTTCCATATCCATGTGTGTGCATATTTATTGCAATTGTAATAATTATTTTCTTTTGAAGTCTCACTTTATCTTCCCTGTCAGTGAAAAAATTTGAATACATATTAGAATTGAATATTTCAAAAGAAATACTTACTTTCTCATTCAAAAGTGCATGTGTGTTTCTATCTCTTTCTAATGACTACATCCAAGGAAAATATTTAAGTATATGGTAGGTGGGCCACATTTCCGAATGGGGCTCGTATACCAAATATGTTAGGTAAAATTTGGAATTCATATTAGGGATACGCCTTGTCTGTTGGTAATATATAGCACCGTAAACACACCCTCCTAAAAGTATTCAATGTTAAAGAAGGTTTTGAAGAGTGGCAACTTCTATCTCGAATAATTCCTCCAAATAATTTCACCATTTTTGACCTTCAAAGTCTTGGTCAAAGTGACTTCAATATACATTATAATTGGGAGAAAACAATGACCTCGAATGATGCTTTAAAATAATCTATTTATTTTATAAAATATTTCCAATATGTAGGTGTTTTCACTTGGGAATATGATGTTGATCAGTAGTTGTCATTGATGGAAACCCAAGCAGCACCAGGGGCTACCCCAATATTACATGGGAATTTTGACCTACCAAATTACAATATCCTGGGTCAAGAATACTTTGATGGTTTCTACTTGTCGAGATGTTTCCATTGGTATATGGCACGCCACGTAATTCTTCGCGGTTCTAGAGATATTCATGTTTGAAGTTTGTAACCCCAGTGAGTGGGCTAAAACCCCATGGGGTTGTGGCATGGGTCATTAAAAAGTCATAATTAATATTTTTTAAGCTCTTAAATTACCTCCCATGTTCACTTGCTGAAGCCCCTCTCAACCTAAGAATTTATATAAATTGTGATCCTCATATCCTCCTTATTTATTGATTTCGCTATCTGAAACAGGTCATCATGGAGTTTGTATTCTAATTTTTTTTCTACGAAGGTTCATAAGCTGAAATTTTTATGAGGCGAAGCCGAAATCCTAAGGAAGCTACTATAAAAATTTCAGATCAAGGTGCACAACATTTCCAGAGATATGATCTATGGAAGTTAGTGTTTTTGGAGGCTCCTAAAATTCATCTCAAGGAAGTGACCTTGGGAAAATCTTCATAAATATCTCTCTGAGTATGAGATTGGAATTCTATAAAAAGTGGTATTTAGGGCACGGATTGTAGCTTTTGTTTTATAAATTTTAGAGCTGAATGAAGCAAAAGTGACACGTGGCACACCGTACAAGTTTTCTCTACTGGAACAGTTCATAATTAGGGCTTTGTGAGAGATTGGGCATAACTCACTCTTGAAGAATCCAAATTGGGTCAAACCTATGGCATTGGAAAGAAGAATCAGAGGAATACTACAGGGTCGAAAATCACATATTGGGGATCTGAAATAACATAGATACACCGGATTCAATATCAAGCTCCTTAAAGGAAAGAAAAAGCTAGATCATGTGTTGTCAAGGGCTGCAAAGGACCAAACTTTCTAGGGAAGCAAAGCAAAGCAAGGTGTAGCAGAGGGTAGCATGACAAGAGAAAAAATCAACGTGCAAAATAGCAACAAGGATTTTATCACATGAAGTCTTCAAGTGGGCAGCACTACATACAGTCACAGTAAAGGTATCATTGTACTAATTGATTATAAATACATTATTATAAAAATTGTACTAGTGTCTATCTGCCAAGAGTTGAAGACGCAGTGTCGGGAGGTCTAGGATCATCATTAGGTGGTTGTGTCATAGTTGGGGTTATGGTCTAGTCTGTCTTCTTCTTCTACATCATTCTATATCATTGTAAAGTGGACCATTTTCCCTGGTATGGGAGTCCATTCTTGTTTTATTCTTCTATAGGGTGGTAGGGTGGTGCTAGGGTGAGTTGTAGCTGATTGGGTGTTGGAGAATCCGTTCAGTTGACTACTAAAGGATCTCAAGTGTTGGAGCATCCATTCAGTGGGAGCTACAAAAGAATGCTTTTCTAGATTCTAGGAAGTTGGAGCTTTATTTTATATTGGAGTTTAATATTAAAGAATTATTAGAAAATCATTAGGTGGTTTTTGTCCCGAAGTGGGTTTCCACCATAAAAACTATGTGCATTTGTGTTCCTTTTGCTTACTGTGATCATTGTACAAACATTGATAATAATTGAAGATTAATTAATGCTCTAATTGAAAGGAATATTGATTCACGCCCCCCCCCCCTCATTATTTCCAACATATGATTGTGTCACCATCGTCCATATAAAATAAAAAATGACTTTATTTTGAGATATTTTTATGCCACTTTGTTGAATACGGAAACCATGATCCTCTTAAAATGATTATTCAAGGAACAGGTGGAACTAGTGAGTTTTTTCTTATTCAATTTATTTCTCATGGTATTTATACTTTAGTAACGAATTGTATAAGCCCATTTTTATTGCTTCCTCCAACTGGTATTTCTCCATTCAATATACATGGAAACATAATGCACTCTGATTTGAAAATTCTTGTAAAATATATGTAACCACTCCATGTCCAAGCTTTAGTGATGTTTCAATAAGAAATGAGGCACATTAAATATATATTGATTGATGAAATGAGCTTTATTGATCCAAGGTTATTCATACAAATAGATTTGTATTTACGAGAAGCCTTCCTAGATAAAAAGTCTACTGCTTTTGGTGGTCAATCCATGATTCTTGTGGGTGACCTTTGTCAACTGCCTCTCGTAAAAGATAAACCTTTGTATGCAGGTAAAAAGGTAAGGAAATTCTTGTGGACAATTTTCAACATTTTTTCCACTTTTCATATAGATTTTTGGAAACAAGGAAATGATTCAAAACAATCCTCTTTTCGTAATATTTTAAATAACATCGAAAATGTAGAATTTTTTCTCCATGATTGGTATATTCTATTCTCATGTGTTGACACCATCTTTCCTCCTATCAAAAAATAGTTGATTCCATTCCAAAGTTCACTTATTTACAACAAATAATTTGGTCACTCTACATTACATGAATATGATAAAAATATTGAATTTTCCAATTGCAAGATGTGTCGTGGAACATACTAAACAAACACAAATAGTTGGAAATGACGATGATAATTTGGAACGTGAAGTCAAATTATTCCATGGATAGTTTGTAATGTTAACATATAACTTGTGGGTGGAACTAGGGATAGTCAATGGTGCACTTGGATATATTAAATATATATTCTATATTGCTAGCTCAAATACCCCTCAACTTCCACTATTCACTACAATTATTTTTGATAACTACGTAAATGTTCCAAAAATTATCCAAACATTGAACATATAACACTAGTTATTAGAGGAAATCACAAACAAATTCCTTTGAATATGGAATGGACCCTCACTATACAAAAATCACAAGAGTTAACTTTAGAATGAGATATTGTTCATATTGAAAATAGAGAGCGGTAGGGTTTGACCTTTACATTTATATTAAGAGTGAAATCCATAGAGTATTTGTGCATTTTTTCACCTTTATCTTTTAAGAATTATGCCTAAGATAAAATGCAGTGCAAATGTTACATTTATGAAGAAACAATGGCAATGATTAAATGTCATATCATCGTAACATATATATCTTCAATAATTTTTAATAATTTTAAATCAAATAATGTGAATACTTTTTAATATTTTTTATTATAGTATTCAATAATTTCATACAGTTTAATAGCCCTTATTTTTTAAAATTTAATCTCATCCTTCTTCATGACATTCCCCATTTTCAATTTCTTTCTAAATTATTTGCAAGAATGAATTGCAAATTCCATTATTAATCCATTGTTGTTATTTGTTTTTATTAACTATTTTATGTGATGTTTTAATTTTTTTTTTGTTTATATATTTTTCTCCTCCTTAAATGATTCACTTTGTTAACAATGTTTTTATTGTATTATAAGTATTGAAATTACGTATTATTCAAAACTTATATTTATTTCTTCATTAAATTGTTATACAACAAGAATACATTCCACACATTCAAAATCTAGTCACTAATAGAAGTGAATGTCCATGTCTTGGAGTTGATCATTTATTCCACTCTTTGCAATGTGAACCCTTGTAATGTAACCTAGCTAGTATTGTAGGTAATCTAAGAATTTCGGTTCCTGTGGAGATATGTATAGTTTATTTTTATATATCTATGGAAAAGTTTAATAGTTGGAGTTTAATGTTAACATTCCTAATGTTTGTTGCATAATTTTCTATGACAATATACCCGCCCTTACCCATTTAAATTGGAATTTATTACATGCTCATCTTGGATGTTTACGGACACCATCTGTTCGGGTGTGAGTCCCTAGAGGGAAGGTTCTCAATGTTTATGGTGTTCCACTTGGATGGTGCATCACCATTGATCGGTAGGGTACCTGATCCTACAGTTCGTAATGGTTCCAAGATGATAAGGAAAACCAACCCGTTTTCCCCTTCCTGCTCTGGCTCATTTTACATGGAGGAGGTCTGGAGCACCATGTGTGCCCTAGTAAGAGGGTTTCCTTTTTAGAAATCTGCTTTTATTTTTCCTTAGCCTATGAGTTGCCCAGAGAGTTGGTAGCCGAGTACCTTGTCTTATACAGATTTGTACTAGAAGAATTATCGGGACTTATGTGGAGCAAGGATGATGAGAAGAGAGTATTTCACTACCTCAAGTATTATATTCATTCCTACTGGCCCTTTCTCAGATTTCTTTGAGTTTTGTGACAACACTAATGTTTTTTTGTTTATTTCCATTTGTAGGCTTCCCACAGGGCTCCACTCCCGACCTTTCACAAGTAACTCCTTGGCTCATACGTGTCGGTTTTCTTATCTACTTCCCATTTATTGTCATGGTTTATTTAGATATTTATAACCAGTGTATTGTGGTGGACCTGCATGCATATTTGCAGGTATTATTACGACTTATTTATGCCATAACTCCACGATGAATTTGTGGTTTATTCCACCCGGGTTACAATTCAAACCTTGAACACAACTTTCTTTTCTTTTCACAATTGTATAATGGGTTCACTTGGAACGCTACTCTCTAGGCCAAGAATTTGGGTCTATTTGCAAAAACTATTTCCGAGAAGGGAAATTAGATTTAGCTAATGGTTATGGATATACTATTTCTATTGTTTATGCGTATACCGGTTATACTGATTATATTATTTGTTAATCTCCTCCTGGGTATTTCACCCAAGTATTCGACTCCACCAAAATTGAAATATTTTTTTTTTGAAAGTAAAGGGAAACTAATGTTTACTCTTTTGTTTTTAAAACAGAAAAGGACCTTTTGTTAATTTAATTCTAGTCTTCGATATTGAGTTCCCTTGATCCTTTAGCTGTAAACTCTCTTTTTCTGGTTTTCTTTTATTGAGAATGAATGGACGAATCTGAGAAAGGTCCTATATGATTATCATGATCTGGATTTGGTATTTTTTATATGAGCTCTCATTGTAATATCTCTTAGAAATACTACACTTTCTCTACTTTGATAAACATATGGAGTAATGTTAGGAAGGTTTGGAACGTGTATAAAATGAAATACATTTACTTGCTTGCAATATTCATTATGTATTGTCTGAATTTTTGGTTAACATAATTTTAATCTGCCTCAAGGTTAGACCCTTCTTTTGAATGCATTCGGTATTGGTTTCCTCAGTTACTACTGGATATTGGCCTACTATGCCCAAATGCTTGCTCTAACACCAACTCCTTTTCCTTTATTGACTTTATATGAGTCTACTAGATGTTTAATTTTTTCTTATCTTTAATACCCTTAAGAGTTCTTCCTAAACAACGAGTTAGTACAATCAACTGTGGCTTCTCTTACAATACATGTATAATCATTTTTTCCTTTTTTAATTATCCTAAACCTTCTTTCAATTTAATAGAACAGGAATGGAAAAATGGTAATTACTTATATCAACAATTAGAACAATAATCACTCATATAAGTGATTAAAATAATGAACACCCATGAAATGGTTAAAGCAATGAACATCTATATTGATAAAATGTGATGTTTGAATTGATAAATAAAAAACTCATTGGTCAGCTCTACGAAAGAGAGTCTGAACTAGGAAATTCCGGCTCTGTAGAATGCTCTACATTCTTAATACAACTCAGTCAATATATAGCATACATGGATAGAGGGAATTTAGAACCATGCCCTAAGAAATAGAAACTAATTCCTATCCTAAGTTTTCATGAACCAACACACTAATTAAGGATTATCCATTATCATTCGACACTCCCCCTTAATGGAGAGGAGGTTCACAAATATGCGTAACATCTCCCTAAACATTTCAAACTTAATTTTACCAAGAGGCTTAGTGAAAATATCAACAACATTATCACATGTTTTACAATATAAAATATGGATTTCTTTAGATTGAACTTTCTTTCTGACAAAGTGGAAATGTGTATCAATGTGTTTAGTGTTCTTGTGAAACACCAGATTATTAGCAAGTTTGATTGAGCTCTAGTTGTCACATCTAATTTTTGTTGCATCTTTTTGTTCTTCCCCAACATCCTAGAGAAGTCTTCACAACCAAACTACCTCACATGTTGCTGCGCACATAGCTTGATACTCTTCTTCTACTGAAGACAAGGAAACTTTGTTCTATTTCTTACTGCTCCATGTAATCACCCCATAGCCAATGTTGAATGCATAACTTGTTATGGATATTGGTCGTCTACATTTCCATCCCAGTCGAAATCTGTAAACCCTGTCAATCTAACATTAGAAGAATCAGTATAAATAATGCCATAATCTATAGTTCCTTGTAGATACCTTAAAACACCTTTCGATGCATTCCAATGACTCTCAAGTGGCTTGGACATGTATTGAATTAGCACACTAAGTGCATAATCTGTCGATAGAGTGTCACATCTGCCTCTTTAGGGCCATCTTCAATCTAAAGTTTAATGTTCTGCTGTAATGGTACCGCTACAGCCTTGCACTGATCCATCTTGAATCTTTCCAGTAGACCTCTAACATACTTACCTTGGGACATAAAATTTTGTCCTCAATCTCTCCAAATCTCAAGACCCAAACAATATCTTAGTTCACCAACGTCTTTCATTTCATAAATTTGTAACATTTGCTGCTTGATTTCTTTGATCAGATCAATAGCATCACCTATAATAATTAGATCATCTACATACAAAGAAATCAACACTATACGTCCCTTTTCATCTTTCAGAGTATACAGGTTAGGGTTTTTTTTACTTCTTTTGTAACTGTGTTGCAGAAAAAATGATTCAATCTTTTCATACCATGACTTGGGTGCTTGTTTCAGTCCATACAAAGATTTATTTAATTTGAAAACTAAATGTTCTTTCCCTTTCTGGAAAAACCCCTCAGGCTACTCTAAGTAAACCTCCTCTTTCAATTCCCCATTTAAAATTTCAGAATATACATCTAGTTGGTGAATCATCCAGTGTTTTCGAGTAGTTAAAGCAATCATCATTCTGATAGTGTTTAGTTTGGCTACGGGGGCAAAGGTTTCCTCATAGTCAATACCTTGTTTTTGTGAATACCCCTTTGCTACCAATCTAGATTTTAATTTATCTATGGTTCCATATGCATTAATATTAGGTTTATATAACCATTTACAACCTATGGCTTGTTTCCCTTTAGGTAGTTCAACCAGTTCCCCGGTGTTTTTTTTTAGAATAGATTCATATTCATGTTCCATATCTACCTTCCATTAACTACATTGATTTTCTTCTCTATAATGAGAGGGTAAAAAAAAATTCATCTAGTTATAAATGCACTCTCCCTATATCTAGCAAGCAATTGAATCTGCCTACCTGATCTTCTGAGCATTGGTGTATCTTCCAACCTGTTTTGAATTTCCTTTGAAGGACTCGGTTCGATTGTTGTATCTAAACTTTCGGCTTCTGCCTTTTTCTCCTCCTCATGGCTGTTACCTATGTCTTCACTTCCTTCCACCAAGAATGGAATATCCCATTCCTCATTGCTTTTATCAGATTCATCAAAAACTTGCTCATGGAACATGACATCTCGACTAACAAAAAAATTGTGAGTAGAGGGATTAAACAATCTATCAGCTTTAAATTGTGAACAATACCCTACAAAGGTACATATCATAGCTTTTGAATCTAGTTTTATTATTTCTTCCTTTGGAATGTGGGTTAATTCTTTAGACCCAAATACTCTTAAATGTTTTACTGCAGGCTTGAATCCATATAATGCTTCAAAATGAGTTTTAAACTCAAGACTTCTTGTAGGACTCCTATTTTTCAAGTAAAATGTAGTATTCAATGCTTCAGCCCAAAAACCATTGGAAAGGCCCTTTCCTTTCAACATGCTCCTAGCACACTCCACCAATGTTATGTTCTTTCTTTCCGCTACTCCGTTCTTCTGAGGAGTATGGGGTACTGTGAATTGTTGTAGTATCCCATGGTATTTACAATATTTTGTAAGTTCCTCCTTCCTGTATTCTCCCCCTTGATCGGAGTGGAGAAATTTTATGTGCTTCCCTGTTTGACATTATATCATATATATGAACTGCTTAAAGTATTCAAATGTGTGAATTTTCTTACACATAAAATATACCCAAGAAAACTTTGTGCAGTCATCAACAAATAGTAGAAAATACAGTGCACCTCTTAATTACTTTGTTTGCATGGGTCCACATAGGTCGGTGTGCACTAAATCAAGTATGTCTCTCTTTTTATTTTCTACTCAAACATGGAATTCTTCTCTATGCATATTTCCTAACACACAAGCATCACAATCATTATGCACTTGTTTTAATGTAGGAAGACCTCTTACCATTTCATTTTTCTGAAGTAACAACAAACCGTTGAAGTTGATGTGACCAAGTCTCTAGTGCCATAGCTCTTCTGTAGTCAAACATGATGTTGTCAAAGCTTGATCTGGTGATTTCCTTGCATCCAATTTGTACAAACCTCCTGTTCGAATTCCTGAAGCAATTGTCTTCATGCCATCCAACAAATATTTAATGCAATAGTTAGATTTAAAAAATTCTACCTTGAGATCCTGATCTGTAATCATGGATACAAAAATCATATTCTTTGTAACTCCGGGTACATACATTAAATTATGGATATGTCTAACATTACCATCAGGAAAAATAACATGAATTTTCCTGCATCGTTTGATCTAATGAATTCTATCATCACCAAGGTGTTTTTGTTGTCCGTTGTTGATTTATTTAAAATCTTCGAACCACTATATGTTTCCAGTGATATGTGTGGAAGCTCCCGAATCCACATATTAGATGTCTACTTCGACATTTTCATCAAATATACCATGAATAGTCTGAAGTCCTAAACATGGTCATCATCTGTGAAATGACCTGCATGTCTTTTATGTTTCTGTTGTTTTTCATGAAATTTCTTCTTCCTACACTCCTAAGCCATCTGACCATTTTTTTTGCAATAAAGACATTTTATTACAGAGTCGTTTCTATTCATGGGATACATAACTTGAGCTTGATTCTGTCTTGTCTATGGATTTCCTCCATTTTGTTGTGATGGATTTCCTTTTTCTTTCAAGAATTTATTCTTTTCCATTAACGCAAGATTTGCACTCTGGGGTCTTAGAGTCAATATTATTTCTTCTTCTTACATTAATATTCCTGTCAGTTCTTCAAATTTTGGGATTTTCTCCCTCGCACTTATCCCAGTGATAAAAATTTGGTAATCATTTGTCATACCATTCACGGTAATCGTGACCAAATCTGCATCTGCTACTATTTCACTGATATCTGCTAATTTTTTCTTCAGATCGTTGATCAACGATATGAAATAAGAAACTGTTTCATTCTCCTCCATCTTTATGTATAGAATATTTCTCTTCAGAAATAGAAGGCAATTTGTATTCCCGATCTCATTCAAATCCTTCAATATCGTACAAATTTCGCTTGCTGATTTGCATTCTCTGATATGTGGTATGATGCAGTCTTTTGCTAACATCTTCAACAACATCTTTGTTTTTCCTTCTCTCTTTTCCCATTATTGAGTCATTGGGGCTCCTACTGCTAGCCTCGACTCATCCCCATTTGCAATCTTCCAAGCACTCTGCGCTTCTAGGACAGTCTACATATTGAACTTCTAATATGATTATTTGGAACCATTGAGCTTGTTGCTCTCATTCAAGTATGCTTCACTTATTTGATTATTCATCTTGACGATTCAAAAAATAATTGACAGGGAAAAAAAATGATAAATAAACCCTAGACCTTTACAGAAAGCGATGATATGATACATATCTACTTGATCTGCGATCAATACAACAGGTTGTTTTGCACACTATTTGACAGGCTTCTCGACTCCTCTGCACTAGCAAGATTTTCTTTAGATCTCTTCCTTCATTGGCGAACTTTCACTAGATCCCTTCATCGAGGAATTTTCACCGGATTTCTTCCTTCATTAGTGGTGTCCACTAGCTCAGATCTATTTCAGATCTCCTCAGCGTACTTACTAGCCCAATTTCTGCGAGAATCGCGCTAAAAACAAAACTCAGTAATGTCAATGCCTCTATTTTGCTATGTTCCGTGCCATTAGTGCAAATTTTACTATATTAAACGTTAGAATCAGCATGATTGTTACTCCAAAACCCGCACTGATCCGCTTAAAGCCTGAGAGAAAAAAAAATTCACTAAGTCATTAGGGACTTCTCCTTTGCCACCTGGATACTTGCAGGGATCACAACACTCCGGCTATGATTCAACCCCGGAGCTCTGATACCATGATAAAATGTGATGCTTGAATTGATAAATAAAAAATCCATTGGTTAGCTCTACAAAAGAGAGTCTAAACCATGAGAATTTGGCTCTACAGAACGCTCTACATTCTCAATACAACTCAATAAATATATAGCATACATGGATATAGGAAAGTTAGAACCATATCCTAAGAAATAGAAACTAATTCCTATCCTAAGGTTTCATGAGCCAACACACTAATTAAGGATTCTCCATTATCTTTCAACATATATAAATGATTTAGAATAGTGAACACTCACATAAATGTACAAAACTCATTAAATGCTTATCAGTGATAGCATTAACTTGGGAAATTCACTGAATAACCAACCTCCCAACCTCGATAAAGGAAATCACATCATTTCTCTCTCTCATTCATCCTATCACCGAAGTAGTAGGTGATACATAGGTTAATGAACCCCAAGTTCTACCTGGAACAACTTTTAACTTGAGATTTACATTGGATCATTGTCTACCTCTAGAATGTCTCAAGCATAGAATTTCCTTCTCCTCCACATATTATGTGTTCCTCTCATACTCGTTCATTTACTCTCCCCTTCCAAATCCTCCTCTTGAGGTCATTTATCTCAAGGAGGAAAAATAACCGTAAACACAATTTGCTAGTGAAAGAAGTTGATCAAAGTTAACTCTAGTGAAAATTTCCAAGTTCCCAACCATAACTACTTAAATATTTTAACAAAATATTTACAATACATATTAAATTAATCAAACTTATGTTAGGCTTATGCTCGGGCTATTTAAACTTTATATTTAAACAACCATATTAGTTATGCAGATTACTCGAAAAAATGTTTGAATCATCAGGGGGTGTTAGGAGATGTTTCCCAAGACTCACTAAGAGATGGATTATACATTTAAATTTTCATATGAATCAACAGTTGGAAGCTTAATGTATGCAACATTTTTCACAAGGCATAATATTGCACATGTAGTGGGAGTTCTAAGCAGGTACATGAATAATCCGAGAAAAGAGCATTGGATGGCACTGAACTAGATTCTCGGGTATTTGGGAGGTACCAAAAATTAAGCATTATGCTTTGGTTGTTCAAAAATTTCTCTACAGGGATATGTTAATGAAAATATGGCAGGTGAAATAGATAATGTGAGGAGCACTAGAGGGTATGTGTTTGTTGTAGGTGGAGCAACTGTCAGTTGGGTTTCAAAATTACAAAACATTCTTGCACTTTCAACAATGGAAACAAAGTATGTTTCTGCTATAGAGGGTAGTAAAGAAATTATTTGGTTACAAAGGTTTATGGATGAATTGGGAAAGAAACAAGATATTGGAAGGTTATATAGTGACAGGCAGAGTGCGATTAATTTTGCAAAGAACTCACCATTTCATTAGAAGAATAAACATGTACAAGTTAGGTACCATTTCATATGACCAATTTTGGAAGATGTACAATTGAAGTTGGAAAAGCAACACACTATTCAGAATCCTACATATATGTTAATAAAATTTGTAACCAGGGAGAAACTAAGTTTCTTCTTAATTTCAATTGGTATTCAAGTATTATGATGAAGATGAGAAAAATCTAGGTCCAAAGTGGAAGCATTTTCCAATAAGTGAAGTAGTGGTTGAGTTGTTATAATCGGTCTTCAAGTGGGATATTGTTGGGTGAGGAGTTTGATTATCTTCCTAATTTAGAGGTCTTGTTTCAACTCTCTGTATACCCCAATAATATTGTACACTACTCCACATAGGGAAGCAACCCGTGGGAGGCTCGGGGGACTATCCCCCCCCCAGCACGGTGGTTTAGGGGCTAGAAGGTCCTTGGTAGGGGTTCAGAAGTACTGGGCTTGAAGCTAAAAATAGATGAAAATTTACCTTGTACAATATTGTAATTGCATAGTCATTCTAGGTTGTTCGTTAGGAAGATGATTTAATAGTAGAAGTTGTGTTATTTTAGGGTTTTTTTTCCTTGTAAGGCAACCCTTGGTTTATATGATGGAATTGTATTGTGGTTGCATATTATTATTCTGACTGAGAAAGAGAGAGGAGACTGAGTGAGAGTGAAGATGAAACTATAGTGGATCTTTTGTAGGTTGTATCTCTTCATTTTTTAGATAATATAAAACGAAGGACTGGTTGTTTCTCCGAGGATGTAGCCCAAATTGGGTGAGCCACACACACACACACACACACAGATATATATATATATATATATATATATATATATATATATATATATATATATATATATATATATATATATATATATATATATATTATGTGCTTCTATCTTTTTTTGTTTCCAAAATATTTTATGTATTTCATTTATTTTTTAATTATTTTCTAAAATTTTCAATCTTATCATTTCAATGAAAAGATGGAAATCTCTTCCCTAGGATGATCGTCTTGCTCAGATAATTATAAGAAATATAAAGAATTCAAATTATATACCAAAATCCCTTTTTTATCATATGTTGAGAGTAAATAACTCTATGCTGATGAAAAATCTAATCAAGGGACTTCTCTTCCTAAGGGAAATATTGAATGGGATGGTCATCTCATATATGGGCCCTCCACTTAATCTATCTCATGAATTTAGTAAAAAGTGGGATGATGGATCCTTTCTCCATGTGTATTATGAAAAATAATGCAATCACAAGTGCCATTACTTGGATTTGGCTCCTAGAAGATTCGTGGCAACCATATGAAGTAGGAATGATGGAGAGATTCTCTAGTCCTAAAATGAATAAAATGTAACTTCTATGTGTAATACTCAGACATTTAATACAAAATCCTTGATTATTTCTAAAAAAGCAACAAATATCTATTTCACAATGTGATATTTCAAAATTAAACGTATATTGTGCTTGTGTAAAAAAAATTGTGTGAAAATACTATGAAAATAAATGCTTAAATAATACGATGAACAAACTAGCATCACATTGTGACAAATGAACTAACATGAAAATAAAACAAACATCGCATGTGAAAAACATGTTGTGATGTTGGAATAGTACAATAATTATCCAACGTTGTAATGTCACAAAATTTCCCAATTCTATAATGACTCAAACATAGTATGAATATGTGAAAAATATAGTCCAACCATTGTCAACCATGGGGAAACAAGCTCAAATATGGGAATCCATGCTCAATCATAGATAACCAATGTATTCAAATAACCATAGAGAACTTGATCTGTCTGGTGAACATGATCAATCTATGATCAACCATACTCCACATGCCCAACAATGATCAATCATGGTCAAAATGGAAAACATAGTGAACCATGTTCATCTCCATGGTCATGGTCAACCATGGAGAATAATATTCAACTATGGTTTACATGGTCAACCGTGGCCAATTATTGTCAATTATGGTTTGGATAATTATTCATACTCAATACGGTCACCAATGGTTTGTCTTAGCCCACCTTAATCTATATTGATAATTCTTGGATGACCATACACTAGCACATTTGGCCCAATTTCCGACGGCCAAAATGTCGCTCTTGCGACACATAGGCATCCCAAGAGTGACACTTCAAGGCAGGGAAAAACATGCTTTCTCATAATGTCGGAATTCCAACACTTCAATTAAGTGTCGAAAGAGCGACACATTTTCCAACGTTTCCAAACGTTCGTCACTCTTCCAACATTACCTACTAACTGTCATTATGTCGATGTTAGCAAAAGCATCGCTATTCCGACGATACCATATCATCACTATTCCGACGTTCTATCACCATTGCTATTCTGATGTTTCTGATGTTTTTAAAATTACATCATAAGTCCGATGTTTTGGAATTTTAGTTTCTCTACCGACGGTTTGCAAAATTCGTCGCAAGTCCGACATCTTGCAGACTTTGCCGCAAGTTCGACGGTATGCAAACTTTGTCGGTTGTCGTCGCTCTTCCGATGTCGCAACTCTTTGTCTCTCTTCCAAAATTTCTACATGTTGGTCACACTTCCGACGGTTGTAAGTGGATAGCATCGTCGGAATACTGATGGAAAATTTTTTTTATGGAAAAAAGAATGGGTGTAGTCTTCTAGCTCAAGGAATACCAATGAAATATGAGCATCTGCCCTTATTTTAATTCCAATATTTGATTCAATTTGTTCTTTCATGGTGTTTTGAAGGGCAATCTAGATCTCTCATGCTCGAGAGGGATAATTTAGGACCATTTGCAAATTTGAATCTAAAATTTGCATGAAAAATTTAAGTTTTCATTAATAATCTCACTGCAGTTTAGCCCTGTCAAAAGGTTTGCAATTTCTAATCAAAATAACCATTCAACATATGGATCAATTTCTTAGAGTCAAACTCTTTCTAGTGCATTGTCAGTTGTACATCTATAGTAACATGAAAGATCCCATTGAAGCCAAACATTCGAAGCTAGACACATGCACTCCACATGTGATGAAAAGCAGATAGTTGTTGAGTAGGTTGTTGATATAGACACAAACACATCTTTGAAACATCTTCTAAACAACTTCAGTTGCGCTTCTTGATGTCTGGACTCAGGAAATACCACACCCTTTTGCAAATTTCAAATCACATTTCAACAGGTTTTTCCACAAGCAACCTAGGTAGGCAAGGCATTACATGATTTATTACAAATCACCAAGGTGAACTCATCTTCATAATGGAGACTCCATAAATAATGTGGCTATAACTTCAGCGATCAACACTTTACACTCATAGTGAATATCCGACAACATGTTCTTCAAGTGGTTTCCCAAATCATTAAAAAATCTGTTCAGCGTACTCTTTAGCTCTTTTAAAACCAGCCCAAGAAATTAAACTGGAAATTGGAACCTGTGTTGAAAGAAAATTCATGATCTGATGGAATTATTCAGTCATGTACATGTAATGGATGTAAACCTCTAATGCATGCAATAGTGTTACAGATCAACTTGCCAAGTGGGATGTTAGTTCTCCAAGAACTGAAAGATCCATCCAAGGCTATTGAGACTCAAGAGAATGAAATTCTAGAAAATCTCAATAGTGGAATTTTTTATTTATTCATTCCAGCCTATCCACCTGACTCACCTCACTCAAATCTGAATCATGATCTTACTAGCTCCCTAGATTAATTGCCAACATTTTCCATTTTATTTCCAATTCTTTAACATATACCCAAGTTGTTCTTAATAGTTTTTATGTAATGACATGTTGCTCTATCTTCTGTATTTGCTTATGTTTATGGGAGTGGAATCTAAAGTTTTTACATCACGATATTTTCTGGTGTTCATGAAATATGCAGATAGCTGTGTATTGTTTGTAGGGCTTCAGATTTAATGACCTTTGCTTTTTCGTGATTTGATTGTAATCATGTGTTGTTCTATTCATTCCTCCCCAAAGTAAATAGACAATTTTTTTGTGTAATCACTTTAAATTATGAATGTAACGTCAAAATACATTGACAAATTTCTTTAAATTTCAGCATCTAAGACATGCAGAGTTTTTTCATTTCCATTTAATCATATAAATATCCTAATTAGCAGGCAATATAATTCAATTTTAGCAAGGCCTTAACATTCATATTTTAAGATGATTAAGGTTGGGGAAAATGCCTGCAGGAAATATTACCTGCGATATATCTGTGTGGTATAGTTTTTAACTTCTTGAGTTGAACCATGCATGTGTACTCCATTAATAGCTCTTCTTCATCTCCTTCATTCCTTTTAATTGGTAGTTCAGTTAAAGGACACCTACATACTGTTAAAACTTTTAGATTGTTCATCTTCATGACAGTTGGTGGTAGGTATTGTATTCCACATCTCGATATGTTTAACACATGCAATTGAGTCAACAGTCCAGTTGAATCCGGTAAATATTGCAGATTCTCGTATTTCCAAAGCCACAATTCCTTCAAACTCATTAGATAACCAAGCAAAGGTGAAAGTACTTTCAGCGAAGACCCTCCTAATCTGAGAAATTCCAAATTTTTGAGGCATAAAACATCACTCGGCAACTCTTTGAGGATTTTACCCACCAGATTTAATTTTTTTAGGGACTGTTGACTGTCAACTTGGAGACGAAGTAATTCCATCTGGGAAAAAAGTGAGAGATCTAAGCATTCAAGCATGATTATGTTTCCAAGTGTTTCGCTGAAGATAGTCAAACTGCAGAAACCCCTCAAATGTGAATATTTTAGTTGCAATAGATTACAGAAGGAATTTGGAAGCATTTTGAAACATTGAAACTGAGTTAAATCGATGCTTTTTAGATTTTTCAAATGTCCCACAGAATCTAGAAACATTTCCAAACATTCACACCAATTCAGACGATGCTTTCTAGATTTTTCAAATTCCCTAGAGAATTTGGAAGCAGGCGGTCATATAACATAAGATTTTATGTTAGAGTACTTGAACCATCAAACAAGGTTGGATCAATTCCTTTTGAAAGCCATATACTAGCCTTTTAATCGCCCCCAACAAACTAGACTAGAGTTTGATGAATCGACAGATTCAAGATTTTAAACTTCCTAATCCTATAGTTCTTTATATCTAATTTTATTTTACAAAGATTCTTGCTTTGGGTTGTTATAAATAAAATACACGTCTTTAAACTTCAAATTTTGATCAGAAAGCATGGGAAAAATGCTAAAAAGATGAACATTTTACTTATAAATACAGTAGGTAATATCCTCAAAAGTTCAACATTCTATGTCTAAATAAGTAAACGGAAAATTTTCTTCAGCTTTGACAATATTATTAGAAAGCGGGGGAAATATTCTGAAAATTGTAACATTATTCTTATAAACAAAATAGACATGGCCAATTTTATTTAAATTTCGAAATTTAATCAGAAAGCAAGGGAAATATTTTTAGGAAGTTCAACATTCTACCTACAAACAAAATAGGCAAGTTCTTTAAAATAAGAAAGTAGAAAGGTTATTTAAATTTCAAAATATAATAAAAAAACATAGGCAATATTCTGAGGAATTTAACAATCTTCCCATAAATAAAATAAATAGACAATTTTCTTTAAATGCCAAAAATAATTGGAAAGCATAGGCAATATTCTATGAATTCTAATATTTTGACTATAAATGAGATATTGACGGAACATTATTCATCATAAATTAAATATAGACAATTTTCATTTAAGTTTGAAATTTAATCAGAAAGCACTGGAAATATTCTGTGAAGAATGTCCACATTGGAGCTAAATTCTAATTAGAGACTCGCAACTCAGTCTTTTGCAGCTCCTAGGCTGAGAAAAAGAATCTTCCATCCAAATCACCGAAATAATTTAAAGATGCAAAGAACAACTATATCCCTTCCACAACTGCCAGCCTGTTCGTATTCAAAGGCAATGTAACACCAAAGTAGATTGCATAGAAAATGAGGTAGTTAGAATGAGATCAGATCGTGTCAAAAAGAAAAGAAAAAATCAACAGGGAGAACAGAATCCATAGTGGGGCATATAAGAAGAGGACCAGTCATTGCAAAAACAAATTCCAGTCAATTCAAATGTATAGTCAATGAACCCACTATGTTGGAAGGGAAATTACAAATATTTCACAATGATTGATATGGATCACATAAGTAGGAAGGGAAGTTCATCCAATGAACTTATACTGGGTTTTGTATCCACATATACTTTGCCTCAATCCAAGAACTTATGAATATGTGTCCTGTTTGGATCAATAGTTGGAATTAACAGAAGGGAAGACGTTTTCCTTGAACATATGACAGATATCGTTGGTATTCCTTGAGCTGGAAGGTCTGCCCACTTGCTTGGGCTTGCATTCCCAAAGATAGTAGTTTGCTCACTATAACCTAGACATACTAGTAGCATTTCAACAATCACTCGATATTCTAGCCTCGTGAAGACACATCAAACTCTGACCTCATACTTAGGATTCTCTAAATACACAATCAACGTCTCAAATACATTTATGAAATTAAAACAATAGGTAGCAATACATTTCATTGTGACACTCTATCATTTAGCATTAAAAACCTTGCAAACACAATGGCATACATATGTTGACACTCTTAGCCATTCACCTCTACAATAATAGCATTGTTATAAGCATATAAAAATACAAACACAACAAGTACACAACTTTTGAATATTTGATCTATGTGTAGCAATCAAATCGATTTTTCACACCATTTTTTTTTCGATACACTCTACAGGTATCCACAAATATTTTTATTGATCTCCAAAGTCTCTAAATTGATCTACTATATGTGTAAAATTCATATACAAGATATACAATTGCAGTTTATTCGTACTAATCACACAATCTCTCTATAGGATACACAACTCAGAAAACATATGATATCACTACAATTAGACTTCAGTACCAAGGCCACATGACATCCAATCTGCACACAAACTTTATCATTATGCTAACACACAACACTCTCCATTATTCATTCCATATATAGGTAGCATCATATTAATACTAAAGCAAAGATATCAAAGTTCCAAAACATGGGAGCTCTACTTCTTTTATATTAGTCGACCCTGTGATATCCATCCTTTCAAGTTGTGTAAGGCCACAAAGCCCTTCTATTTTGGTCAGTGCACCACAATACCTTAAACGTAGAATTATTAGTGCTGCTAGAAATGCTCCAACCTCCACCAAATTTCTACAATGGTAGATTTTGAGATGTTTAGGGTTGGGGAAAATGCCTGCAGGAAATATTACTTACGATATATCTGTGTGGTATATTTTTTAAGTCATTGAGTTGAGCCATGCCTGTGTACTCCATTAATATTTCTTCTTCGTCTCCTTCAGTTCTTTTAATTGGTAGTTCAATTAAAGGACACCTGCATACTATTAAAACTTTCAGATTGTTCATCTCCATGACAGTCGATGGTAGGTACTATATTCCACATCTCAATATGTTTAACATAGATAATTGAGTTGATAGTCTAATTGAAACTGGAAAATATTGTAGATTCTCGCATTTTCGAAGCCATAATTCCTTCAAACTTGTTAGATAACTGAGTGAAGGCGGGAGTACTTCCAGCGAAGACCCTCCTAATTTTTTCAACTGCTATGTTATATCGTTGTTATAATTAGTATATCTTGTTGTAATTAGTATATTTACACTATGGACTAAGCCACGACATAATTCTTTACTGAAGTTTGTGAGTTAAGTGACATAGATAGCATGAGACTACAATAGAAGGATGTAGAATTTGGTTGAACTCATGGGCCCCATGGAAAATTTTAGGGGCTAACATTCGCAGATAAGCTAACTTTCCATGGTTTTTCCAAAAATAATATTCACCAAATTTCCATTTTTCCTAAAATCGATTCGCCCAAATTTTATAGGATAAAATTATTTTACATTAAAAATCGTCAAAATATTATAGACTATCACCAAAAATTTATAAAGGCTATATAAAATAATTATAAATTGGAATGTTTTTATAAAAATAACACCAAAAATTTTACAATTTTCATACTAGGGATTAATAAGATTCGCCAATATTTCTAAACTTTAAAATAAATTTCCATCCTTAAAATTTTCCTTGATGGGCCCATGCTTTGTATGTCCTTAGTCCATAGTTCTGTAGGATTGAAAGTAAAAATTTCAATTATTAAGTGCCCCATCCTGTTTATGGAGATATAGAGGAGGTCAGGTACACCACAAAGCGGTATCAGAGCCTCTGGGTTTAATTCAATGGACCTCTAGGATAATGGTAAATGGTTTGACAAAAAATGTGGAATGAGCAGCTAGCACACACTGGTTACCAATTGGTTGTTAAAACACATGAACTGAATTGGTGTCTGAACCAGCCAGTTGTGGAGAATCATAAACAATGGCATTGTATTGAAACCCTTTGCTGCTACATATGGTTCCATGCTTCCTAACTATAAAACTGTCTAATTGGAATAACTTGCAAGGAGATACCGTTGAATAGTGTAATTGTAAATAGACTAAACAAATGTGCCTATTCGTGTTATGAACTTAAGACTCCGTGACCAAAGAAAATAAAGAGGATGATCTATTATGTCACCATTTTCAATCATGGATAGAAGCTTTGATTAACTCCACTTGGCGGTAAATTAAGATATTTCATTAACATGTATGCCTAGTGCCAAAACCTGGTTGATACACACACCCTACTTGAGAAAATGTGTTAAAGGAGAAATTTTACATACTGGGTTTTGAGTGCACATAGAACAGAGTATAGTGCACGTGAGTGTTCTTGCTGTGTTTCTTCTTCTCTTAAAGAGAGCTCAATACTAGCATTAATCTTGTCTTATCATGTACACACAATGGCTTCATATCCTATAATTTTGTTTTTATCAAGACCTCTCCTTGTGATTTTTGGATACTTGTAGCTTGAGAAAATAATTGCACTAATAAAATAACGCAAATGAATTGACAGCCTATAGTTGTGATTTTGGAATATAAAAACAAGCTCTCTGAGAACAATTGTAGTGAACATAAAGAATTGTAATAAAAATCGTCTCTCCACAAGGTAACGAGATAGATGGCTTGCCGATGAAAGGAGTTATGCATATTCTTGGCTATATGCCAAATCCTCAACCTAGCAGGCAGAAAAACTGGCACTGTGAGTAAGCCCTTCTATTTGATTTCCAGATTCAGGGACATAAGGCAAGCCTGACAGTCTCTTCTTCAGCTCCATAGTAAAGGCATCCATGAACTAATCAGCTCTTTATGAGGGCATGAGAGCTGGACTTGAGTTGGGTATTATAGGGACTAAAATCTATAAATGATATCCGATTATATCCATGTATATGTCAAGCACAGGGTTATTATAAGTCATTGTCAAATTATATGCCTATAGATTGGAGCATGTCCAAGGCTAGAATGAAATTAAACTGCATCATTTTTTAAAAAACTTCCCCGATTATCCACATTGCTAGAAGACGAGTGTCGACGTTTCGAATCCCAAAAGGGATCCATCATCAGGACTTTCTTGAATGAAGAAAATGAGAAAAACACTAAGACCATAAATATAGGTAGAAGAAGCTTTCTAGAAAAGAGCTGACCAAATTTTATAATTTGTATATATTTATTAGTTTATTTTATATATATATTATAATCCTAATAAATAATTTTTTAGGATTAATAACCTAAAAAGATTAATAACCTAGAAAAGGATCTAAACAAACTAATTTAGTTCCTAAATTATAATTTTAGAGCCTAGAAAATAATTAATAAGATAAAATATTTACTAAAATTAAATATTAATGAAAGTGAATTACTATAAGTTAATTAAACAAAGGGCTAAATAAATTATAAATATATAATAGAATTAAAATGATATATCATTTTAAGTTATTATATATCCACTCTTATCTAAAAAACTTTAATTTAATGGTTATATATCTAATTATATTTAAAAAAAAAATTATTTATGAAGATCTAAAATTATTAGAGTATTAAATACTAATCAAGATAAAAATATACTAAGAATTAAAAGAGTACTAAGACTTAAAAGACCTAGAGGGAACTTCTTAATGGTTAACCTAATTAAGGCCAAACTAAGAAATAAATACATAAATCACTTGAAAGGATATATCCATATCATAAGTATCTAAATAAAATATACAATTAGCATAAAAGGTTTAACTTTAATTAGAGGACTAAGCTTAAATTAATAAACTAAAAGAAACTTACTAAGTTAGGAAAAAGATTAGAAGGTTAGGGAAAAAAATTTTACAAGGGAATAAAGCATAAAATCCTAATGATTATCGATTAATTAATTAACTTTTATTACAAAAATAAAAATTAATTAATAGGGATAATTATTAGAATTTTTGATTGTCAAAACTAAAACTAAATTAAATTTCAAAGGAGGAGAACCATACCTGGGAATATATACCTGAAAAATTATACCTCAATGGAGGGTGTTTTTGGAGGAGCAGATTTGTCGAAGGAGAGGTCTCCAAGAGTCACTAATTTCAACTCCACCATCCCTATTAAGATTATCTGGATGCTTTATAATCTCAAGGGCCTCTCTTATTGTTCTTCTTTGATAGTGCTCTTCTTTTGCAATGATTGTTGCATCTTCCAGACGTATTTGATGCTTGGTTTTAGAGGAGTGTTCTGCAAGGGCTGAGGTGCGTGATCTCTCATACTTGATATCGGCTCCATGCTCCTTAAGTCTTTTCTGCAGTGAATGCCCAGTCTCACCTATATAACTCTTCCGGCATGAACAGTCAATATTGTATACTCCTTTAAGTTGTTCCGGTTTTATGCTGTCTTTAACTGATCGCATCTTTTGCCTAATAGTGCCTAATGCCGAGAATTGAGCGAAAATATCGTTCTTCCTTAAGAGCTTGGTTATTTTGTCAGTGACCCCCTTAATGTATGGAAGAACAAATCTTCCCATATTTCCCTGATTTTCTTGGCGATTACGAGGTAAGAGTGAACCCTTAGCTCTTTCCAGGGCTTTTTTTGATATCCCTATCTTTATAACCTAACTCTTTGAAAATGGTTGAAAGGTGACTGATTTCGTCATTCAGGTGATTGGTGTCAGAAATCCTCATTGCTCTGACAGCTAGGGTATTAAGAACACCAAATTTCTGAGCGGGATTATGGTAGGATTCAGCATGGAGATAGCTATCTGTATGGGTTTTCTTTCTAGACACCTGGTGTCCAAGAGTTCCATCCTCATTCCTAGTGACAAGAACGTCCAAAAACGAGATGCTCCTATTTTCTTCAACCTCCATTGTGAACTTAATCTCTGTGGAAATGGAATTGAGGTGATTAAAAAATCCTTCAAGACTTTCTTTACCGTGGGCCCATTTTATGTTGGTGTCGTCCACAAACCTTTTCCACCAGTCAGGTTTTAAGGGATAAGAGGCAAGGGCCTTTTTCTCAAAATTTTCCATCTATAAGTTGGCGACAATAGGGGAAAGTGGAGATCCCATTGCGACCCCTGACACTTGTTCATAGAACTCTCCTTGAAAACTGAAGAACGTGGAGCGAAGGCAAATCTCAGCCAACTTGGCTATTACAGGATCAGTGACATCTTTAATGACTTGGATTGGGAAAGATTAAGATTCTCAGTAAGGGTCTTGGATTTGCTGTTGCTCCCAAGGGCATCCCAAACGAAAGTATTTTGTGCAGTATTGAGGAGGGGATAAAAGGTTTAACACTTGATGATAAAGAAGTCTTGAGACAAGAATGCTCCCTGATTCTAAAAAAATCCAGAACTCCCAGAAGCAACCTAAGTAAGGAATAGTTTTTTTCTCTCAAGGCTCTTCGCAAAAATGAGAAAATTGTGGTTCTTAAAGCCGACAAGGGAGGTGCTGCCGTCGTTCTTAACAAAGATGATTATATTAGAAAAATGAATGAACATCTAGATTGTAGCAGCTAAAGGAAGCTTAACTACAACCCCATGCCCAAGGTATTAAAAGAAGTCAAGAAAGCTATAAAAAATTCTGGATTGGACGACAGGCTAAAAAAGAAATTGACACCGTCTTGTGGGGTCATCCCAAGAATTTATGGATTAACCAAAATTCATAAAGAAGGAATCCCCCTAAGACCGATTGTTAATACCATAGGATCTCCTACTTATGAGCTAGCAAAATATGTAGCTAAGATCCTAAAATCCCTCGTCAGAAATACTGACTCTTTCATCAAGGACTCAAGCGATTTTGTCAAGCTCATTAAGAATCAAAAGGTTAAAGAAAGTGACATCTTGGTTAGTTTCGATGTGGTTTCTCTTTTCACAAAAATCCCTTTAGATGAGGCAATCCAAGTCATTAAAGATGTCACTGATCCTGTAACAGCCAAGCTGGTTGAGATTTTCCTTCACTCCACGTTCTTCAGTTTTCAGGGAGAGTTCTATGAATAAGTGTCAGGGGTCGCAATGGGATCTCCACTTTCCCCTATTGTCGCCAACTTATACATGGAACATTTTGAGAAAAAGTCCCTTGCCTCTTATCCCTTAAAACCTGACTGGTGGAAAAGGTTTGTGGACGACACCAACATAAAATGGGCCCACGGTAAAGAAAGTCTTGAAGGATTTTTTAATCACCTCAATTCCATTTCCAAAGAGATTAAGTTCACAATGGAGGTTGAAGAAAATAGGAGCATCCCGTTTTTGGACGTTCTTGTCACTAGGAATGAGGATGGAACTCTTGGACACCAGGTGTTTAGAAAGAAAACCCATACAGATAGCTATCTCCATGCTGAATCCTACCATCATCTCGCTCAGAAATTTGGTGGTCTTAATACCCTAGCTGTCAGAGCAATGAGGATTTCTGACACCAATCACCTGAATGACGAAATCAGTCACCTTTCAACCATTTTCAAAGAGTTAGGTTATAAAGATAGGGATATCAAAAAAAACCCTGGAAAGAGCTAAGGGTTCAGTTTTACCTTGTAATCGCCAAGAAAATCAGGGAAATATGGGAAGATTTGTTCTTCCATACATTAAGGGGGTCACTGACGAAATAGCCAAGCTCCTAAGGAAGAACGATATTTTCTCTCAATTCTCGGCATTAGGCACTATTAGGCAAAAGATGTGATCAGTTAAAGACAGCATAAAACCGGAACAACTTAAAGGAGTATACAATATCGACTGTTCATGCGAGAAGAGTTATATAGGTGAGACTAGGCGTTCACTGCAGAAAAGACTTAAGGAGCATGGAGCCGATATCAAGTATGAGAGATCACGCACCTCAGCCCTTGCAGAACACTCCTCTAAAACCAAGCATCAAATACGTCTGGAAGATGCAACAATCATTGCGAAAGAAGAGCACTATCAAAGAAGAAAAATAAGAGAGGCCCTTGAGATTATAAAGCATCCAAATAATCTTAATAGGGATGGTGGAGTTGAAATTAGTGACTCTTGGAGACCTCTCCTTCGACAAATCTGCTCCTCCAAAAACACCCTCCAATGAGGTATAATTTTTCAGGTATATATTCCCAGGTATGGTTCTCCTCCTTTGAAATTTGATTTAGTTTTCGTTTTAACAATAAAAAATTCTAATAATTATACCTATTAATTAATTTTTATTTTTGTAATAAAAGTTAATTAATTAATCGATAATCATTAGGATTTTATGCTTTATTCCCTTGTAAAAAAAATTTCCCTAACCTTCTAATCTTTTTCCTAACTTAGTAAGTTTCTTTTAGTTTATTAATTTAAGCTTAGTCCTCTAATTAAAGTTAAACCTTTTATGTTAATTGTATATTTTATTTAGATACTTATGATATGGATATATCCTTTCAATTGATTTATGTATTTATTTCTTAGTTTGGCCTTAATTAGGTTAACCATTAAGAAGTTCCCTCTAGGTCTTTTAAGTCTTAGTACTCTTTTAATTCTTAGTATATTTTTATCTTGATTAGTATTTAATACTCTAATGATTTTAGATCTTCATAAATATATATATATATATTTTTAAATATAATTAGATATATAACCATTAAATTAAAGTTTTTTAGATAATAGTGGATATATAATAACTTAAAATGATATATCATTTTAATTCTATTATATATTTATAATTTATTTAGCCCTTTTTTTAATTAACTTATAGTAATTCACTTTCATTAATTTTTAATTTTAGTAAATCTTTTATCTTATTGATTATTTTGTAGGCTCTAAAATTATAATTTAGGAACTATATTAGTTTTTTTAGATCCTTTTCTAGGTTATTAAACTTTTTAGGTTATTAATCCTAAAAAATTATTTATTAGGATTATAATATATATATATAATAAAATAATAAATATATACAAATTATAAACTTTGGTCGGCTCTTTTCTAGAAAGCTTCTTCTACCTATATTTATGGTCTTAGTATTTTTCTCATTTTCTTCATTCAAGAAAGTCCTGATGATGGATCCCCATTGGGATTCGAAACGTCGACACTCGTCTTCTAGCAATGTGGATAATCCGGGAAGTTTTTTAAAAAATGATCACCACATGAGTTTAAAAACCTAATTGCATCTGTGAAATTGTATATTATCATAGTTACTCCTTCGACTACAAATGAATGAGAACGAGGATAATCCAACACCACAAGTTTGGGTAAATATTGTTTAATTTACCCTTAAAACATTGGGAAGATTCAGCCTATGGAACCAAAAAAAATACCTTGAAGAAACTTTTCAAGATTTCAAAAGCTACAAATAATCGTATAACCTAAACCAATTCTGTTCAAGTCATTGAATCTAAAACCATATTCATTGTCTTAAGATGCAAGAAAATGATTTACCATTCACCTTGGTTGTAATGCCTGATTTAAGCATTGACTTGAAAAAAAATGCAATGGAAAAATAACATCGAGAACATCTACAATTGTCTATGCAAAGAAACATTTGAAGACAAATCCATCAATGATGCTAGGTAATGCTCCTTGATAATTTCAAAAATCTCAAAAAGAGAAAGAAAATTCAAAGGATGTAACCACTTTCAAATCCTACAAATGAAGTGACAATAATGAGCACAAAAAAATAGGAATGCCCTGAAATGAGGAAAAAGGTTGTCAGTCAAACAAAAACCTGCCTGAATATCATAATTACTCCTTCGACTACAAATAAATGAGAACGTAGATAATAAAACACCACAATTTTGGGTAACTATTATTTAATTTACCCTTAAAAATTTGGGAAGATTCAACTTATGGAACCAAAAACAACACCTTGAAGAAATTGTTCAAGATTTCAGAAGCTACAAATAATGGTATAGCCTGAACCAATTTCTATTCAATTCATTGAATCTAAAACCATATTCAATGTCTTAGTATGCAAGAAAACTAATGACCATTCACCTTGGTTGTAATTCCTTCTTTAAGCACTGACTTTTTTTTTTCCACAGAAAAAAATCGGTAACCTTTTATTTATGAAAATGAAAAGTTACACATAGCGTATGCATTGAAGCATTTCCAAGAATGCCCTTTGGGCACATGTGCTTTGGCACACAATGCAAAGTAGGGAGACTACCTTGCATTCAGAAAAAAAAAAAGAAAAAAAAAAAAGAAAAAGGAAGAGAGAAAGAGGAGAAAAACAGAAAAAACTTGATAGTAGGGAAAACGTCCAACAATCACGTTTTTCTCCCTTTCTTCTTCTCAACCTTGCGCCATTCTCCCTGGGATGGCTCACAAGTGGCAAGGACAATCTGATTTTCGACATGTTGAGTTCCTGTGTCCTTGTCCGAGTCTGATGTTTCTGATGTATGGTGTCTTTTAACTCCTCCACTGCCTGGGTCCACAACATTCATGTCTGATTGTTTCGTCGGAAGGTATGGATCCATGGGAACAGTCATGTCCGTTGTTTTCACCTCAGGTTCCTGTGTAGGTTGTTTGTTTTCTGGTGGAGCTGGTTCCTCTTCTTCTTCTGACTCATCATCCTCTGAGTCAGGAGGGGGAAACTGCCAACCTTTCCTCTGCTTCCTGTTTGGTTTCTTTTTGTTGTTTGTTTTCTTAATCTCTGGACATGTGTTTTGAAGATGTCCTGTCATTCTGCAATTCCTGCATCTGAACGCAGTATTCTCATAATCAAGTGATTGCAACCAGTTTTTTTGCTTATAAATCAGCATGATGTTCTCCGGTAAGCCTTTGCTTAAATCCACTTCTACACAGATCCGAGCAAAGGTGAAGATTCTATTTTCTAGCCTTTCCGTGTTTGTTTTAATATACCGTCCGAGGCTGTTTCCGATGCTCTCTAAAACCTGTTCGTTCCAGAAGTGAAGAGGCAGGTTGTGAAGTCTCACCCATACTGGTAATCTGGAAACTGTCATGGTGTTGGGGTCAAAATCTGGAAACCATGGGGTGATAAACAGCCCCGTAGACCCCCAGAACCAAGGCCCCACTCTGATTATTATATCTCTTTCCTCCGAAGTTTGAAATTTAACAATAAAAAACCCCTTGGAACAGAGGTGTATTTCACATTGCAGGGACCATTGAGTGAAAATCCAGTGAAAAAGGTCCATAGGTTTAGGCCAGAAGCAATTGAAGTGACATATTAGTGCCTGGGCTTCATATGTCTTTATATGGTCCTCTGTTGTTGTACTATTGATTTTTAGTGCTGGGGTTTGTTCCTGCAGTTCTACTATGTAGGGGCTCGGTGTATTTCCAGCCTGTTCTGGAGGTGAGCCCGCCACTTTTTTCCCTTGAAGGATGTTTTTGTAGGAGGGACCTCTGTTTGACTGCTGATGACTGCTGGGCGTATTCCTTTTGTCTCCCCCTGCAGATCTTGGGGTGTTCTAAACCGCACCCCCTCGCAGACGCAGATTTAGGTTAATGGTCATCTCTGGTTTAATGGAGTAGTCCTTTAAGAGCCTGCAGTCCTGGAGGGAGCAGTGCCCATTGACCATATATTGGATCTGTACAGGATACCCCATCAATCGCCGTATTTTATGCTTGAGTTGTAGGATAGAAAGGTCCTCGTTTACCCAAACTATATGAGATTTACCCACGGGAGATCTAATAAAAAATTGAAAAGGAGAAAGGTACTGCCAGATCTGGATCTTACCTATTGCTGGAGTAAGGAGCACTTCCTGCTTATGCTGATCCCTCCTCTCTGCCACTTCTTTCTTCTGATTCAGCATTAAGATCTGCATAGCAGGCTTGGGTGCCTCTGCTCTTGCCGCATGCAAAAGAAAAAAGGGCGGACGAACCAAACAAAGATCGCTGTCGATATCTGTCAGGAGGCTTTTAAGGGGTGGAGATTCCGGATCAGAGAACACCCTGCCTCCAAGCGCTCTGATCCACAGGGACCCTCGCACTCCAAAGCCATGTGCGTCGGCCGGTCTCGTCCTTGGCTGCCAGATCTCTCTCCCTGTCATGGAAAAACCATAAAACAAACTATGGCGGAACAATGTAGAAGGGCTTTGTCAATAGTTACTGCAGAGTTAAACAGATCCAGTTGCAAACCATTATTGGGTCTCAATTCGCCTAGATCTAACCAATCGATCAGATCAAAAGCGGGCCAAGACCCTGTGGCTCGTGATTGGTGTAGATCGCCCACAAAAGTCCTATGGCGGGAATTCAAAACTAACACAAAGGAAAAAGAATTCAGGGTGATGATTTCTTCAGGATCCGATCTAGGCTGAGGCAGAAACTCAGTGCTCCTGGCAATCCGTATCGGGTTGTGGCTGTCCGCAAAGATACCAAGGGCGGCCGTATTGCCCTGCGCCACAGGCTTGGCGGCGGCTGTGTATTGCAAAAATCCTACAGAAACCCTCACTGCGTCCATCGCGAGTGCTCCCTTTAAGCACTGACTTGAAAAAAAATGCAATGGAAAAAGAGCATCGAGAAGCTCTAGAATTGTCTAGGCAAAGAAATAGTTGAAGATCAATCCATCCCCAATGTTAGGGAATTATCCTTTATAATTTAAAATATCTCAAAGAGAAATAAAATTCAAAGGATGTAACCACTTTCAAATCCTGCAAATGAAGTGACGATAATGAGCACAAAAAAAATAGGAATGCCTTCAAATGAAGAAAAAGGTTGTCAATCAAACAACAACCCACCTGAATATCATAGTTACTCCTTGGAATATAGATGAATGAGAATGAGGATAATCCAACACCACAAGTTTGGGTAACTATTGTATAATTCACCCTTAAAACTTTGGGAAGATTCAGCTTACGGAACCAAAAACAACACCTTGAAGAAATTGTTCAAGATTTCAGAAGCTACAAATAATGGTATAGACTAAACCAATTTCTATTCAAGTCATTGAATCTAAAACCATATTTAGTGTCTTAAGATGCAACCAAATGACTGACCATTCACCTTGGTTGTAATTCTTTCTTTAAGCATTGACTTGAAAAAAATTCAATGGTAAAAGAGCATCGAGAAGCTCTACAATTGTCTATGTAGAGAAATAGTTGAAGATAAATCCATCCAGGATGCTAGGAAATTCTCCTTGGTAATTTAAAAAATCTCAAAAAGAGAAATAAAAGTCAAAGGATGTAACCACTTTCAAATCCTGCAAATGAAGTGATGATAATGAGCATAAGAAATAGGAATTCCCTGAAATGAAGAAAAAGGTTGTTAGTCAAACAACAACCTGCCTGACTACCATAGTTACTCCTTCGACTACAGTGAAATCAAGAAACTTAGGTTACTCAATTTAAATTAGGGAGATCATGGAACAAAGTCTCTCAAATGAGGGAGAACAAGGAACTTATAAGTTACTCAATTTACCATAGGGAGATCAAGGGTATTTAAAAACATACTTGTCCGACAGAAGAGGAATAAAATATGAAGTGGATATAATGAAACATGAAAAAAAGATCCAGAAATAAAAAACAAAAAACAATAGTTCTTACATGACCATAGGACTTGGTTATCAGGTAGCAGATCCAGGACCAACAAAAAGAAACAATAAACTGAGTGGATGAAGGACGAACAAAGAAACCAAAATTGAGTGGGAGTAAGTTGTAACTTGTCGCAAAATGTTGGGTGTGGACCTATTTCAAATTTGACTAAAATAATTTTAATCAGGAAAAAATATAGCAGAAAAATAGGAACAACACAAAACCGGGCCTAAGCTAGATGAAGTTATATTGACCCAGTACAATGAAAACTCCTTTTTAATTTAGAAGGCAATATATCATATTTTCATGTGAGAAAAAATTACTTCGATCCACAATGCTAAGACAGGACACACGGTAATACTTACCACTTGCTGTTATCAGATATGCTCTTAAATATCACGATTGAAAGTGTTGTTCTTGGTTATGCTACTAGAACATTTTTCATTTCCCTTAATCCATAATGAACTCATGGTAAATTGGTCAAAGAAAAATCACTATTTAAACTAATCATTGAAATTGGTCATTGCTTATGAATATGGAATGCGAATGCTCTGGAAACACTTTTATTGGTATAATTATGTTTGGTACATAATCCATTTGGTGAATGAATGATATATATTTTTTCAATGTGGGAGCATAACTCGTGATTTATGTATGAGAATTACCTTGTTATTATATCTGTTTTCTCCACATTGTACCTTGTCTGTTAGTTAAATTTCATGGTGGATAAGAACACTAGGGACACCTATTTATGGAAATTAATAATGCATAATAATTTTAGTAAGATCACCTTTCATTACAAGCAAGTTGTCAAGGATCTGGGATCTTTAACTGTTCAATAAACTAATTTTTTCCAAACTCCCCAAGTGTCATTTCCCCCTGCCTCTCCACATGACCGGATATGAGTATAGACTAATATTTACCACATATTTGAACCATGAAAGGATAAAGACCAAAGTCTATTGTCTGAGATGAGCTATGTATTTATGTCTGGAAGTAAGTCACTGCATATTTTTAGTAGAATCCCTCCATGGATCTGAGCCTATGAATATTACAGATCCACTAAATTGAGTTGTAGTGATCCTTCACACACATCTGAATTGTGAGATAACACGGTCGTGAAACCAATATTGATTGGTCTGAGGTGTAAGGAATTGTTTTGAGGTCTATAGAATTATACCAGTAGAAGACTGATGCTGGCGTATGCATGTGCCAACTCTCCCCTTCACTGTACATCTTCTATATCATTGTTTCATGTCCTCTATTATAACATAATCTAAATTGTCGCTATTGTTGGTGCACGTCTATTGCTGAACATGAATACTGTCAGAGCAACAAGGCAAGCAAACTCTAACACTCCCACTTTACAAGTGTTCTCCACCAAAAAAATATACTATTACAAAACCTTGAACCCCCTATCTGCTAAGGGAAACATCATCACATTGACCATATGTGAACCTAAAGAAATATAACCTTAGACCACTACTCCATTATATACTCTGAAATCTCTTGATAATATTCAAAGTTTCACTTCCTTGTTCAAGGAAGACTTCGTCAACGACCCACCATTCTCTAACATTGTTGCATCTCTTCTGTTCTATCAAAATCTAAATTTTTGCTATTGGTAGTGTGCTTCTATTGCTGAACATGAACACTATTAGAGCAACAAGGTATGAAAACTCTAACACTCCCTCTTTACAAGTTTTCTTCACCTTGTTGCAAGATAACCTTGTTAAAGTGTTCCTATAACTACATTTTCAATAATAGATAACACAACTAACTTGGGACAATTTGAAAGGAAGGGTCCAATATTGTGTATGCCCATCTTTTGACTAGGGAACTAGAATGTAGAACCGATGTTAATAAATAAGGGTGATCATAAGAGATATAAATCCATAGAAGCCTAATTATGTAGATGTAGATAAGGCAAATGCTATCCCCTATAGCAATACTCCTATATCCTTTACACATTTTTCATAAAGGTGTAGAGCCCCTTTTATATTGATAGATTACAAATGCTAGATCACAAGTTCACCTATAATATTATATAATCACCTTAATGAGCCTAGAGAGATGTATTCAAATAAAAATGTAGAGGGTTCAATTGGTTTTGTTTCATGTTACTGTTGTTTCTCTTAGTTATTGAGTTGTTAAGTGTAATTTGTATTATGTTTAGAACTAGTTTTGTTTCTGATATGCGATTATTGGTGAAGTGAACAATTCACTTCACAAGAACATCATGAATTATATAAAGTAATCGATATTAAATAATTATTATTTATTCCGATAATATGTACTTGAGTTTCAAATTTTGTAATCTCTTTCACTGATACAACTTCATTAATAAAAACATTAGGTTTTTCCACAGCAATTGACTAGGTGTCATTGCTCTTATCCTTGTTTTTGGATCATTGTTGTGCCTTCTTTCTTTCTCTATCTTCTTTATTTCCGTTAGTATAGATTTATTATGATTTCTCAAATGAAATTTTGTATCAACTTCAGTCGACAATTTTTTTATTAATATATTCAATCTCTCTTTTGTGAGCATTTTTTATGTTGTTAATTTGTTGTTGTAGTTCATTTATTTGTTGTTGGAATTAAGAATTTAGGTACCTTTTTTTTATGATCATCTCCAAAATAAATATGCCCAAAGTAGAAAATTTTAGGTGAAGAAGGACCTGTACAATCTCTGGGACATTCATTCCTCTCCAATTTGTGGCAATTACCTTAGACTCAAATCAAGATTGGCTCCCTCCCTCCATGAAAGAAGATAACACTCATGACTCAGCCTAAGAGGATGGATCATAAATAAGAACAATAAAGAGTAAAGAAAACAAGAATCAACAAAGAATAAAGCCATGGCTAAGCTATCAACAATAAGCCAGGCTTTTGATATAGATAAAAGTACATGAACCCTCCAAATGATTAAGGTTTCATATTCGAACTGAAAAGAATTGGGAAAACTAGAAATAATAAACAGTTTAAGAGTACTAATAAAGAAGGAAAAGCCTATAATATTTCTCATTCAGTAAACTAAATTAAATCTATCGTGTTCCGAAAAAATAAATATGAAACCTCCATTTGGAAGAGGGCAGATTTTGTAAAATAGGAAGCTCCCGCAAGGTATATTACCGAGGGGTTTGGATGAGCCCATTAGTGGAACCGAGCAAGTCTAGTCCCCTCGGGGTTAAATAAACCAAAAACAGTCACTTGAATTAAATGGGTAGTTTTAAACATAAATATCAGAGCATAAATTAAATGAGAAGATTGTAAACTGGTAAAAGTAGTTTTTGGTGGCACTGAAATAGAAACAAACTAGTCCTAATCATGAACCAGATAATAATGTTATTTTAAACACAGAAAGAGTAAATCCTTAGTTATCAAGACATCTTTAAACAATCTTCAATGAATCTATACAACGTTTAGCTCTATGCAAGTTAGGAAACCGATGACTGCCTGTCCCTATAGAAAATGGAGTAAAATAAAAGAAGTACTATAGGGGAAAAAAGTATTTTACTTACACAAAAAACATGCATCCGAGGAAATGATAGCTACATAATGAGTAAAAAGACAGTAGAAAGATTTCAAAAACTTAATATTTTCACATAATTTCTTCAGTAAATGACCATACAGTAATTTAACAAGAAACTTCATTCACTATTCAAATGAAATCAAACACGTAAACGTTTCTTCTGGGTAAAAACCCCACCCTGTTACCATGAGATTCCAATTCAGATATGATTACAAAAAAATAGCAAAGATAGTCATTATGTATATGGCCGACACTACATGCGGTGTAACAATTATATAGAAAGGAACGAGATAACAATACATTAAAATCTCAGCGTGAAACCCTATAGTGTATAAAAAACCATGGCTAGACTTAACTTGCATAGTGTGCAGCCAGAATACTGAAACCTCTCAACATAGACGTAATTTTGGCACTTAGGGCCTTACACTCAAACATAATGTAAAAAAATGGAGTCACTTAAAAACCGTCAATTTTGGACCAGAGGTTTCCAACTAAACTAAGATAAAACATTAACTTTACAACATGCCCAGTGTCGTGGAAAGGGTGCCATGATAAATACTTTAACCTTGATAGAGTAAAACCCTGTAAGAACTAAGTGAAATGGCTTGTTACTTTGCTATGATAAAATATTTTTAAAATAAATAGGATAGATAAAATGGCATGGAATTTTTTAAGCTCCTGGGAGATGGAATCGAAGCATCCTAGATGTACCTTCAAAGGAGATACAGCCCAGAAAAATAGTTACACCGAGCCATGAGCTGGAACCTTCAGGTAAATGAATGGAAAACAATAGTAAAAAGGAAGTAATGATGTTAAACCTACAAAATGAAAATTTGGAACCTAAAAGCGAGAGGAAGTAACTCTAGATCTGCAGCCAATGAAGGATTTCATGTCCGCGAATTCCATGCCGACCACTGGGGTTGAGGAGATGAACCCCATTCATGGCATAACAAGGATTCAAACCAACAACCCCAAGAATTGCAGAGCAGAGGAAACAAAAACAATGAGAATGAAAAAGGGTTTCCAAGTTGGGTTAGGGTAGTTAGGGTAAAACTCAGCAGATTAAAGTGCAATTAAGGATAAGATAAGCTTAGTTTAACATTAAGCACACCTAGTGAGAATGATGTCTTAATCGTGACTCAAGTGTGGATTAGTGACTTAATCTAACGTCCTTAATATTCTACCGTAATTTTTCGGAGCTCCTGGTTCGGGGCACTTAGGCACATGGGGAGGTGGTTGGCACAACGGACTTACCACTAAACAATGTTAAACGAACTCACCATATGCATATTGCATTAAAACGTGGCTTACATGGACCTTCGGCCTTTGGATGCGGCCATTTTGTTGTGGACCTTGGATTACGTGGACCTTCAGCCTTTAGATGTGGACATTTGAGATTGGAATATGGTTTAAACTTCGGTCTTGGGATGTTTAGGAGGAAAACCGACACTTGTCCCACAATGTCGTAAGACCGACCGTTTGTCCCTAAACATCGCAAGACTGATGGCTTTTCTTCTAAATGTCTCAAGACTGACAATTTTTTTCGAAGCGTTGCAAGACTGATGGTTTGTCCCTACATCGCAAGACCGACAATCTGTCTCCTAAATGTTGCAAGACCGACACCATGCTTTGAAACTTCGCAATTCCGACGGTGTGTCCCGAAACATAGGTATTTCAATGATTGTCCTGAACATCGATATTCCGACGATACTCCCAAAATGTCGCTATAGCGACGCTTATTGGCAGGATTAAAAAAATTGGCAAAAATTAAGGAAATTTCCAACTATACGTCAAAAGTGTCAGAATTTTGACCATATCTACTAGTGATAGTAATCATGGAAAATAATTATCAAACATGGTCAATAATCATCAACATAACCATGGTGAACCATGCAAAACTAATGTTAACGATGTTGAAAAAATTTCAACATGGGCAACCATGTTCATGTTTAATCCACCACATTTTATCCTCTTAATCCCTACTCAACCATCGCAATTAACATTATAATTTAGAATTAACATTAAAAATTAACATTAACATTATAATTTAACATTAATACTATATGTTTTCTTAACATTAAAATTAATATTAGCATTAATAATTAACATATTAACATTAAAATATTATTAACCTTAGCATATTAATATTAATAATTAATAATTAAGCGATCAAGTCTGAATGATGGAATTGCCAAAAGGCTGGATTGCTTCCTAATTTCTGAAGTGACGATGGATCAATTTATGTTCATATAATAATGGGTTTCGGTGAGGATGCATCAAATCACTCTCCTATTTTTCTCAAATTAAATGGGGCCACTCGTAAACTTGCCTATGCTTTCAAAAGGAACTCAAACTAGCTAAAGGATGATACTTTTGTGGAGATGGTCAAAGAGTAGTGATCCCCTTATTCACCCCAACTTGGTGTCTCAACTTGGAAACAATTTGTTCATAATTTTAAGCACTTAAAACAACACAGCTATCGAAAATAAACAGGCATAAACTCTAGATCTCAGGGAGATTGAAAAAAATATTCAGGTTTTTGCTTCCCAAGAAGCTAAAGGATTCGATTCAGTGGAATATAAAGACCTCAATTTTTTCTTATAAAAGAGGAAAACACATATTCATTAGGACCATGAGATTGAATGGAGACTAAAAATAATATTCTTCTAGTTATAATGTGGGGATAACAACACCAAATTCTTCCTGGAATTTTCTAAAGGTCGTAATATGGGGAACCCCATTTGGTCCCTAAAAGACCTATTCTAGTAGGGAGGCTTCTTCTTTCTCCTCTCTCGCTGAAATTGGTGTTTGAATCTTCAAGGGAATTTATAAAGCTGAAGAGGAATATTCTATAGCTTAAATAATTCGCATAGCTCTTCCATTTTTTCACATTCTTGATGAGGAAGATAATCATGAGCTTATAGCCAAAGTATTAAAAGGTGAATTAAAAATTGTTTTCAAAAATTTCCAAAATGACAAGAGCCCCGACCTGGATGGTTGGGAAGTGGAATTATTCCTAGGAATTTATGGCATCTTGGGGCATTACCTCTTAGTGATTTTTAAAGCATATCGATGGGAATGCAAAATTTTTCCTGCCTTAAACTATACCTTCATTGCCTTGAATCCAAAAGTTGACTGACCTTCCTCTTTCAAAGAATTTAGGCCCGTATCCATATGAAATAAAATATATAAGGTAATATATAAGGTGATTAGTCTACGACTTACACCTATTCTCTCTACATATATTTCTAAGGAACAATTTGGACTCCTTGAAGTAGATAGGTACACAAAGCTATTGGGGTGGCTTAGGAAGTTTTGCGTAGTATAAATATAGTGAATCATTAAGGGGCCATTATCAAATTATATTTATCAAAGGCGTATGATTCTGTAAATTGGATCTACCTCGGGCCTCTATTGAATCATGTGGAATTCTTCCTTCATTTCATATCGCGAGTTATGAGCTATATACAAACCATATATTTTGTTTTTTTTTATCAATGGAGTTTCCATTCCTTTCTTCCAAGCTCAGCGGGGGCTTCATCGGGTTTTTCCCCTTTATCCCTTAATTTTTTTTCCTCATGGCAAAGGGCCTCAATAGAATTTTAGAATAATCTAAGTGAAACGAAGATTTTCAAGGATGTCTAGTGTTAAGAACAATAGAAATTTCCTACCTTTTATTTGTTGACGGTATCCTTATATTCCGCAATGGTTCCCTCTGGAGGTGGAAGTGATAAAGGTTATTCTATATTCATTTGGAAAAGAAACAAGTATATCTATAAATTTCCAGAAATCTTCCCTCCTTATCTTTAATTTGGAGGTTAACGAGATTCACCATACTACTGAGTTGTTTCCAATGGAAATATCCCAAATGGATGGAGGCCTGATATATTTTGGATTCCATCTAAAAGAGATTACTTATATGGTGTTAGTTTGGCAGAGGATGATCTCAAAAGTTGAGAATTGAATCAAAATTTGGTGCCACCGGGGGATTTCTAGTGTGGGGCAGTTGGTATTAATAAAATCCATACTCAAATGTATTCCTATATATTATTCCTCTTTGGCATGGATTCCCAAGGGTTTTTATGTAGTGTATTACTAATTTCTATTCTTTATCTCAAAATTGGAGGCAAGCCTCCCCTAGGTGTGATGGGATAAGATTGCTAAACTAACAATTCACAGTGGCTAGGGTATAAATAATATCTTTTATTTTCACATGTGTTAGCCGGAAAATGTTGGTGGCAGTTATTGACCATGCATATCATTTGGACTTCGGTTATTATTGATAAATATATCTTTCCCATTTCAGTGGAAGATTCAGTGTGTATAACTGACAAGCCCCGTACAATATCTCAATTATATGGGGAGTTGTTTCAAATACATTTGAAATCATTCATAGATGTCTTACCTGGAATGTTGGGTCTAGTACTCGGGTGTGAATTGGAAAATATATTTGGCCTGGATGTGTCCATGAACATCGATCACCCCTTGCATTAATTTATCTCCTCATGGATTGTGGTATATATAATACGGCTCATATTTTCAACTTGTATTCCACCACTATTTGGCGTTAGGGCTAGAAATATATAGTGTAAATGGAAATCCCATAAAATTTTATGGTTATCTGCAATAATTATATAGGTGCTTTAGAGTCCATCGATGTTCATTTCTTTAACAAAGATGATTAACTTTATGGACTTCAGGGCCAAGAGTGGAATTTACTCTCCTAAAGCAAGATATATTTTCATCACTCCTGCTTGATTTCTAGTTGACTCTTAATGGTGTAGGAAGCTCATAAGGAAATCTAGATGTATGCCAAAGTCCAAGCTTCTCATGTGGTGCATCATGAACAAAAAATTCCCCACATGGGACATTCTCCAAAATCATTTCTCTCACGGTCTTGGCTAGTGCGCTCTTTATCAGGCTAAGGATGAAACCATCTGACACAACTTATTCCTATCTTTTCTATTTTGTCAACACATTTGGGATTATTGTAGAAATGCAAAAGCACAAATTATCCTCTAGAATGGTCAATTAATTTAAGAAGATTGGAATTTATGGCTTTATTTTCTATACTCTTGTACTTATAAATATATCCCTTTGATTATCGTTTGGCGGATTTGGATTGCTCATAATCGGACCATTCTTGGTGATAGAGTTTATTCTACAAAAATTATCATTTTTGAGGTTATGATGATCCCTACTGACATCCCATAAGAAAAAGTTGTGCGTAGATTCATGAAAATATAAGAAAAAAAACAGATCAATCTAGACCATAATTTTTTTTTATTGTGCCTTGGTCTTTTCCCGTGAAAATGTGGGGGTAATTTCATTCTTTATATCTCATAATATTTCTTTTTTCATATCAAGATGTTATTGGGTCCTTGTTCAAACAATGATGCTAAAATTATTTCCTACAAAAATATTCTTTCTTTCGCCTTCGAGTGGGGTGTCTCCCACATACAAATTTTTAGCTATTCAAATATTGTGGTTAATTTGATGAATGGTTCAAAGTATTTTAGACACATTCTAATACCTCCTTTCCTAGATTATGCATTATGGATTAAAATCATTCATATTTTTCTCATGACATTATATAGAAAGAAAGAAAGAAAGAAAGTATTTGTAACGTCCACGAGGCTAAAAATAGCCTACGGGAAGGATTGATTTTCCATCTAGCTCTTGTATTCGGCCCTTTTCCTATGAATTTTTACAATAACCGCTCCCAGCTTCTCGAAAAAATCTTCACTAAATAGATTATCCCAAGAACTAGTTGCCAGAATACCTACATAATTTTCCCTGCAGTCTTTGAAGGCCTCACATTCTAAAACGAAATGTTTTTTTGTTTCCACTTTTTTGGAAGAGAAAAAATACATACTATTTCCTCCCACATTTCTTTTGGCATTTTCCAACACCTTGTTTTGCAATAAAGTTGATGAGAATTAGTCCTTAATTGAGCAATAATAATTTTAGATCTCCAAGAAATATTTTCCCCTATGTACGCCTTCTTTTGATGGTTATGAGTGGGGTTAAACTCTTCAATGGAGTAATTCTTATTTCTCCCTAGCTCTTTCTCCCAAGTATGTTTATGGAAGTTATCCATAACAAAAGTTTTTATCTCTTTACTGTTTGTAGGACACATGCCCCACTTACTAAACCATTTGTTATTTTTCCGCATCCAATTCTTCTTTCTTTTGCACAATATGTCACTAAACAAAACCTTAGGCCATCTACCCTCTTCCATTTTCTCAATTTTTTTCAAATACCTTATGACTCGCACCATAGCAATTGCTTCAATAGGAGCAGCCCTTGTTTCACTTAACAGGATAGCATAAGGAACTGCGCTTTTAATTTTGAATTTGTTTCTAATCAAAAACTTATGAATTTTCTCAATTTCTTTCCACTGCATCTCGGTTGTCCTCCCGGCCCACAGTTCATAATGGTAGAGAATCACCAGAATCACTAGAAGCCTAAAAAGAGTTAGAGTGGTTTTCCAATCCCACAGCTCTGCCTCTCTAAACCTATTTTGAAGAGCATAAAATTCTTTCCAACCCCCTAAAGTTCTTTTATTTCTACAACCATCCCAACTTAATTTTTTGTTGAAGTCAATTCTGAGGTATTTGTAGTCTGCAACTTCTTCCAGAATGTTGCCTTCAAAGTAGAAATTATGCTGGTTATGCTTTCTTTTGTTAGAGAAAACCACTACTTTAGTTTTACTAATATTTACTTACATCCCCATCCTTCGACAAAAATTCTCAAGGGAACATAAGGGCTCTTGCAAACCAAGAGCCAATTTAGCAATCACTATAAGGTCATCTATGTACAAAAGAAGCCTTATAACGAACTTGCCAAAATGGATACCGTCACCCCCTTGCGAATTCGACCACTCTTCAAGCTTGTCAATATATAACCCAAAAAGGGTAGGAGACAATGGACAACCTTGCTTGAACCCGATATCGCTTCTAAACTTTCAGAAATGTCTGCTGAATTTCTAATTTTGGTTTTCACCTCTTCATACAGCCTATGCACAACTACTCTCAAACGCCTGGGAACCTTGATTTCCGCCATTCTGCCCCAAATCTTATCCTTAGGAACCGTGTCAAAGGCTTTTATGAAATAAACAAAAAAACAAAAAACTTCTTCCTTTTTTTCCCAAAATTTTTCAAAGATGTGCCTTAAAGTTATACAATGATCAATTATGGAATGTTTAGGTCTAAAACCTACTTTCCCTTCAGCACGTTTATCTCTTTCTTCTGCCCGCTTGCTAATTTTCTTTTCGAACATGCTTCCAAATAAATTTGCAATCAAGGGGTTTATCGTTATGGTTCTATAATTTGAGGGATTATTGATGTCACCACTCTTGAAAAGAGGTATTGCCATACTAGTTCTCCAATCTATGGGGAACCCCTGTTGTATGATGTTGATGAAAATTTTTGTGATTTGAGATGAAATAATTTTAAACCCCACTTTAGATACTCTACTTGGAGTTCATCCAAACCTTTTTCTTTTCAAACGCCCAACTTCTTGATACCGATCTCTACCTCTTGCACCGTGAAGAGTTTTGTGTCTGTGTTGACCAAGGGAGTAGGGTCAACCTTGGGATCCTACTCATAAATTTGTCTTGCATAGTCGAACCATTTAGAAGCTGTAATGTTGTTTTCAGTTTGCACCTTTTTCGATTGGAGCTCCTTCTAGAATAGTTTGGGGTTATTTTTCCCAAGGAATATTAGTTCTTTTCTCCTCGAAACCATGAAATCAACCTTTTTATTTCTTACTGTCTACTTCTAAGCTTTGAGATTTATGTTATCCTTTTTTGATTCCTTCCACCTTCTCCTTGCCTTTTTGCATTCCTCGTCAAACAAAGCATTGACTGGAACAAAATTTGTTTCAGACTTCTTAATTTTTGCTCTTTTTCACTCATCAAGTGTGCTTTGAATTAAATGTTTTAATCCGTGACTATGAAGGCCATGAAATGAAATTTCATCCTTCTCCAAGAGCCGCACTAGTGTTTTTTTAAGGTATTACAATTCTCTGGAGTAAAAATAATTCTGCACTTTGGGGGATTTTGTTGAACACATTGAGTTTTTGACCCTAATTTCTTCTTTCTGGTCCAAGAGAAACTTAAATAAATTTTCTTGTGATCTGATTTTATGTCCCAAATTTGATCTCCAATCACCACTTCCTCCATTTTCTCACACAAACTATGCGAGAAAACTACATAATCGACTACACTTGCTCCATTGTAAGTAATGCAAGTGAAATTACCAGACTTCTCCCATCTCGTCAAACCATTACAAATGACTAAATCAAAAGCTCCACATAGCATAAGAAATTGTTCACCAAAGAGATTGCAGCCTTTATCCTCTGAAATTCATTCCCACTGATGATTCCTCTCTTTTGTAAGCGAAATAGGGTGAGAGTATTCTTTACAATAAAGAATGCAAGCTTGTTCACCTGTAGTTCTAGCATTGAAATTCCCCATTAGAAGGACTTCACCTAGCTAAGAATATATTCAATATTTTTTTTTAGGGATGCAAAGGGATATTTGTGGTCAAGTCCTCTACTTTTGTAGATTTTTGAAACTTGTGGTGCAAAATAGCATGTTTCAATTCTGATGTGATTTCGATTTTTTGATATTTCAGGCTAGACAAATTGCTTATTTGGGTCTTCTTTTTCTAGCTAAATGAAATAACCTTATTTTTCTCTTACTAATACCATGATACCCCAGTGCCCTTTTCCATTCCCTGGTGCCTTATTCCACACTGCCATCTTCTAATACGCTTCAAACAAAGGTGTCTTTCACCCTTCATGCTCATGTGTTTCTATGAGGAAAAATATGTCTCTACCTTCCACAATAGGCCCTAACACAGGTCCTCGTCTCCATGGGTAACCCCTATAGTTCCAACAAACTAATCTTAAGGAAACTTGGGTACAACTTGATTGGTATTTGTTTTGACATGCAAGACACACATTCCAGTCTTTGTCTCTGCTTGCCCATACTGACCTTGCTTCCTCATTTCTTGCTGAAGAGTTTGCTGCCTCTTCTTTGTTATAATTTTGCTGCCTTGTTTTGGAAGGAGGTACAAATTGCGCTATTACAAATTTACCTTTATTGGGAGCATAATGAGGAGGTAAACCATCTTTCCAAAGCAGCATTAGAGTTGGATCGAGACTATTGGTAGATTACTGAGTTTTGTGAGGGTATCAACACATCACATATGCACAGTCATTACACTAATAGTCATTTTAGATAGCCTTTATCTCCATCTTTGCAAGAATATTTTTTGGAACCTGATCATTTTGTTTTTTTTTTTGTGGTGGAAGTTATGGCCTTTTTTGTTGGATGTTCTCTTTGAAACTTTTTTGTATATATCTGTTGTTACTATGAATTGTTTCTATGGTGATGGTCATGTATGAGAACATGTTTTTATTAAAATTATGACTAATATTAATACAAATATCAACATTAACATTTTCATCAAATTCATCAACTCTCTTTAGCCATAATTAACTACAGTAAATAAATGACCCCGCATGTGTTCATCCTAAACTAGCATAACCACATTAATAAATAGTGATTGATATACGTTAATTAAGAACATTTTCCATATTTTATATATGTCTATAGACATATAAAAATAACATCAATCAACCTATATCAACTACATTAGTAAATATAGTTCCACTAATTAAAATATAGTTAAAATAAAATTATGAATAAAAATATATATCAAATTTAAACATCTTTTAAAACAAAAAAATTCCATCTGGAACCCCTTAATATTTTGATAAAATTTAAATTTAAACTAACCTCCACACAAACCTATTAATTTACATCTCATAAATATTTTAATTTATTTCCTATCCGCAAAAAAATATTAATAACAAAATAGGAATAAACTATGTATTTTAAACAAATGTAATCAAAATATCAATATACCATAACGACGATTTATGTGTTGTATCTGCCATGACACGATTCAATTCATATTTTTAGTTAACAATCCTTCCATCTCTTCCAAAATTAAAATAATTATAATTATTTATAGAATTTAGTATATTGTTTCGTATTGTTTTTATTAACATGGAAAAAAAAAAATTTGAATTGAAATTTTTATTTGATCTTAATTAAACTGGTTTTTTTATATCATATATGGATTAAAAATCATGCACAATTTATCTATTAAACTTGTGTTTTCAATAAATTCTTGTTTAATTGATTTTAGACAAAATAAATCTAAAAATAAATCAGAAAACTTTTCAAAAATTCTCATTAAAAACAACTAGATTGTAGAAATAGATCGGCTGTCGATACCAAGGCCCCATATGCCGAGGAATAAGTCAGCCATATCTTATTTATATAATATCCATGATTTTCCATTAATTTGAGTTGTACAAACATTTATTTTTTTTGAAATTTTTTGGATCTTATATATTCCAGATTTGGCTATGCACTTTTCCTAGGCTTACACTACCCCGCCACCACCACGGGCTCCATAGCCGAATGCATGGCATGCGCGACGGGGTACTTGGTATTTGATGGGCTACAACTAATTTGAGTGAAAGTGACAGGGTGAATATTACCTTAGTCCGTGGATCTGAGCGCTTAATATCAGTAATTCATGGTATGCAACGTTCTCGTATTAGGGTCATTCTAGTCTGTAGTTGTGCAAGATTGATCACTAGAAGAATGCATTGAGAATAGAGTAACATTTATTCATGTATATTCACATTCACCATTTTTGTTTATAAAAATTGCAGCACTATAGATAAGTATTTCACAGGCTGGCACTCGATGTCTCTTAGCTGTTATTTTTTTCATGGGAAGAAAAAGCGCCGCGTTATTATAAAACAAGACATATCCCTTTACATATTAATTCATATAGATATATGAAAGATATTCTGAATGGAAATATCATGTAATAACTCACATGTCTTCCGTCAAAACAGAAGTTTGTCATATATAGACATCATGATATACACACCATGCATATTGTTTAATACATAGTATCAACAACGGACTATTACATAGCATCAAAAGATGAAAAAACTATAAACATCCCTACAGAGGAACATCTCATAAAAAACAGAAACATCCATGGATCCGAGACATTGTGCAGTCGGCCCAGAGGGTCAATACACAGGCTTGCTTGATATATACGAAGACCCGCCTCCAATTTAAAAGTCATGCATATACATATTCAATGGAAGAGAAAAAAAAAGGTAAATTCCTCGGCTCGCTTGATTTATCATGACAGGCTCTCTTGCATAACATAAGACTGATACCCTGGCTCGCTTGATTATGTTGATGTACTGGCTCGCTTGATAAGTTGAGGACTGTTTCTCTTGCAGAAGATGAGATAACAACAAGCAGATAATTAAGACACGATATGCATGGAGGGGAGGGTTAATAATATACTGTCTATAGCAGAGGCATAATAAAATATTCAAGCAGAGTGTTATCCCTGTAGTGTGATATATGGATTGAGCCGAATTGTGCATGAAGGGCCTTTTTTTTAGAATAAATTAGCGCGAGTATTATTCTCCCGATAGATGTGCTAAATGGAGAATGAAAGGAATTTTGAGAGGATATATTGAATGCGATCAGACCATCCACATAGCAGCAAATCATGAAATCCAATATTTCCAGTAATCCCATCAATGATTGTCTTTGAGTCACCATAAATGTGAATATGTTGAATATTTAGGTGATATGCGACCCGAATCACATTTCATAGAGCCAAGATCTCTGCTAAATATTTGGAACCAGGACCTGCATTCCAATATATGTGGTATATCTCCTTTGCCGATAACTTGATCCATGCCCCACATTCACATGTATCCAACTTATGAGCCCCATCAAAATAAATTGCTGGGAGATTAATGTGATGGGGTCGTCCTCTTACACACATGTCAACCACAATAGAAACAAGTTTAGGGCACCCTCCCAACCAGCTCATAACGCTACAGTGGATCCTATGTATGTCAATGGGAATGTCTTGAAAAATAATATGATTCCTTTCCCCCCATATCTCCCAGAAAACAAAGAAAGGGAGAGATTTATGTGTGCCTTTAGATGCACCTCATTTTTGTATGGTCTACATAACATCATTAGGACTGTGAGAATAATCTAGATCATGTAGAAATAGATTTAGTTTTTGTTTGTTGAATGAGAGTGTGTATTTAGAGATTAGTTCCATCTATTCAGGTTTGTTTCCTCTTCTTCAGGAAGATTAGGTGAGTGCAATTTGCTATATAAGTGTGATGTAATCGTGCAATTGAATTCAATGATTTCAGTGAGCTTTGTCTCACGTTTCTCTGTTGTGCTTTGTTTTAATTTGGTATCAGAGCGGCAGTAAGTGTCTTGGATTTTTTTGGGTATTGGAGTGAGAGCTCCGCTTTCGAAACCCAGGATTGGCACATCGACCGTTTGCATTTGCTGTTGAGTTGAGTGTTTCTGCTGACAGAAGCTTTCAGCGTTGGTGCATACAAAGAGTTTCCAGGTTTGTGCACAGGTGTGAAGTATTCATTGAAGGTTTTTTTTGGTGCGTGAGTGGCTATTGAAGCCAGCGCGTGGGTTGTTGCGTGAGTGGTTGTTGTTTACGCTCTGCAGACAGCGTAAACATTGAACGCTGCATATATTAACACCGGTTAAGTTTGATATATCAGCCCTCTAAGCACGTGAAGTCTGCCAGCGCATGGTGTTTGAGGCAATTGCAGCTCGAAGCTAGCTATTCAAGCCAGTGCGTGAAGATTGAAATTGCGTGGAGATTGTTTAAAGGCAGATTGTATTTCCTTCTGCCATTTTAGAATGCGCAGTGTGAAGTTGAGGGTGCCTCTGCGTCATGTAAAGAACAGTGACTTATATTTGAAGCCGAAGTTTGACTGCTGAATTCAAATCACGTTTTTAATTTGAAGCTGAAGTTTGAAACCGAACTTTGAAAAAGGCTGTGCATTTTTTTGCAACGGTTTCGTGTGGCAGCAGTTTGGTCGTGGAAGCCGAAGTTTGAAACGGTTTGTGTTTGAACAAATTTATATTTGTTCTTGTCATTTTTTTTTTAAAAGGGAGCAAGTTTTGTTTGAATTTTTTTTTGATTAAAAAAAATCAAACCAAACACAGGGCGCAATATATCTTTTTAGGACGTCATTGACACTTTATTTGAAATTGATTTGTCCTAGTGGGCTTTAGGACCAGGGTGTATTGAGCTTTAGTAGCTGGTCATTACTGTTAAAATGGCTAATCCTCTTGCTGACTCCTATTTAAATGAATCCACAAAACTTGATGGTGAAAATTATGTAAATTGGAAATTTAAGCTCATAACAGTTCTAGAGGCATACAATCTCTGGACGATTGTTAAAGGTGATGAGCCCAAGCCTACACCTCCTACTGCCACTCAAGATTGGGATAAGCGTGAAATGAAATCAAAGGTGCTGCTACGCATGTCAGTGAAGGACAATATTATTCCTCACATTCGGGACTGTGAAACTTCCAAGGCAACATGGGACACTCTCAAAGGTTTGTATGAAACTACTAATGCAAACCGTATTTTATTTTTAAAAACAAAGTTGCTATCTATCAAAATGGAAGCCAATGAAAGCATTAGCAACTTTGTTTCCCGAATTAAAGACTTGAGTGATAAGCTTGGTGATATTGGTGAAAAAGTGTCTAGTACCGACTTGGTAACTGTTGCGTTGAAAGGGTTAGTCCCAGACTATAAAGTCTTTATTTCAGCACTCTCAGCTAGACCGACACCTCCTACATTTGAAGAATTGGCTGGAATTCTTCTTCAATAAGAAGAGCGAATGAAAAACTTTGAACTGGAGTCAAATGGTTCTGATTTGGCTTTGACTGCAAGAGGTAAAAGACCATTCCGAGGGAGACCATGGGACAGGAATAGAGGTCGTTTTCAAGCAAAGCAGAAAGGTATGTCACCTCCTGATTCTTATGTTAAGAGGAACATTGAATGTGATTATTGTGGAAAACCTGGACATCTGGCTAAATATTGCTATAGAAGAAAGAATAATGAATCAAATCAAAGACATAGAAGGCATAATGGAAATTTCATAAACAGAGACACCTCAGTGACTGATGGATTTAAAAATCTTAAGTTGTTTCTTTCTGATGTTGCATTGTCTGCTGAAACTGATGATGAGAATGCTTGGTTCATAGATTCTGGTGCATCGGCACATATGACTTGTAATAAAGAATGGTATGATAAATATTATGAGAAATCTGATGGCACACACATTTACCTAGGAGATGACAGGTCACTTAAAGTTCAAGGCTATGGCATAATAAATTTGTAGTTACCTAATGGACAAATGAGATAGATTCATAATGTGATGTATGTACCTGCTCTCAAAAAGAATTTGATATATGTTTCCACTATCACTGATAATCATTTAAAAGTGGAATTTGGTAAATTGGGGTGTATTTTGAAAGATGTTCAGGACCACTACAGGGTTGTTTCTACAAGTACCAGAGTTGGAGGATTATACAGATTGGATGTGACAGTGAAGCGCCATGTTGCATTGACATCCAAAGATACATCGACAGCAGAATTATGGCATCACAGGTATGGGCACCTAAATTACAATGATTTATCGTTGTTGCAAAGGAAATCAATGGTTGAAGGTCTTCCTGCTATGAAGTGTGAACATTTACCATGTGAAGTTTGTGCACTTGGTAAGTAGCATAGAGAAGAGTTTCCAGTTCATACCGAGAAATGGCAATATGATATACTTGAATTAATTCACACTGATGTATGTGGACCTATGCAAACTAGGTCTCTTGGTGGTGCTTCATACTTTGTTATTTTTATTGATGATAGATCTAGGTATACCTAGGTCTATTTCATTCGAAGGAAGAGTGACATATTTGAGTATTTTAAAGAGTTTCGAACAATGGTTGAAAAACAAAAAGGTAAGTACATTAAAATACTCAAATCTGATCAAGGGGGTGAATAGAAGTCAAATGCATTTAACAGCTATTGTAAATCTAATGGGATTCAACAACAGTTCACTGTACCTCATACCCCTCAGCAAAATGGTGTTGCTGAGTGATGGAATAGAACCTTGGTGGAATCTGCTCATAGTATGCTTCAAGGTAAGAACATCTCTAATGGGTTCTGGGCAGAAGCTATTAATACTGCTGTTTATTTGAAGAATCAATGTCCCACTAAGCAATTAGTTTTTCAAACTCCTTTTGAGGTTATTCATGGTTATAAACCTGATGTGAGTCATTTAAGAGTCTTTGGATGTACTGCCTTTGCACATATTCCTAAGGCTAACAGAAGAAATATTGATGCCAAGTCAATCAAGTGTGTTTTTATTGGGTATTGTGCGGATCAGAAAACCTATAAATTGTTTGATCCAAGTTCCCATAAACTATTTGCAAGTCGAGATGTGTTGTTTCATGAGCAGGCTGATAAAAGTGATACAAAGAATGATGCATGGCATATATCTAATGATGCTCATGTCAAACTTGATACTTTGATTAAGCAGGAACAGGAACAGGTACAGGTATAGGTACAGGTTCAAGATCAGGATGAGAGCAGTATGAGCACATCCAGTAGCAGTGAGTCATCATGAGAGGGTGATTCACCTCAAAGCCAAAGAATCATGGATGGAACTCCAACAGGTATTGTGGCACCAAGAAGGTCAAATCGACAAACCCAGCTTCCTACAAGGTATAGAGATTATGCCTTAATGTCTAATATCATGAATTTTGTAGAACCAATTGATTATGAACAAGCTAAACAACATGAACAATGGAGAAATGCAATGAATGATGAATATGCTTCTCTTATGAAAAATAAAACATGGGAATTAGTGGAACTTCCTGAAAATAAAGTTCCAATTGGGAGCAAATGGTTGTACAAATCAAAATTTAAAGCAGATGGTAGCATTGATAAATTTAAGGTAAGATTAGTTGCAAAAGGATATGCTCAACAGGAGGGAATTGATTATGAAGATACTTTTGCACCAGTAGCTAAATTGAATACAATTAGATTACTGATTGCCTTAGCCACAAAACATAATTGGAATATACATCAATTGGATGTCAAATATTCTTTTATAAATGGTGATTTAAAGGAAGAAGTTTATTTGGTTCAACCCGAAGGGTTTGTGAAACAGGGACAGGAGCATCTAGTCTGCAGGTTAAGAAAAGCATTATATGGTTTGAAACAGGCGCCGAGATCATGGTATGTAAAGATTGATACCTTCTTTCTTTAGAATGGATTTGTGAAAAGAAAAAATGATCCTAACTTGTATGTTAATAAAGATGGAAAAGGAAATGTTGCTTTAATATCTTTGTATGTGGATGATCTCATTATCACAGGCAGTGCTCACAAGTTAATTGAAGAAATTAAAGTTCATTTGTCACAGGAATTTGAAATGAAAGATTTGGGTGAATTGCATTACTGTTTAGGAATTGAGGTATGGAGAGAGCCTGGTAAAACATTGATCACTCAAAGCAAATATACAAAGGAAATTCTTAAAAAGTTAAATATGAGTGATTGCAAAGCTATGTCAACTCCCTTAGAACAGAATGCAAAGTTGTACAAAGAAGATGGAACTAAAGAGGCAGATGGTACATTATATCGTCAGTTGGTGGGAAGTTTGAACTATCTCACCACTACCAGACCAGACATTGCATACTCAGTCAGTATCCTTAGTCAATTCATGGCTAAGCCTTCAGGAAATCACTGGAATGCTGCAAAGAAAGTTCTCTGATACTTAAAGGGAACAATGAATTTAGGTATTATGTATACTGATGAATCTGATGTTGCACTGATAGGTTTTTCTGATTCAGATTGGGCAGGAAATCCAGATGACAGACAATCTACCTCTGGCTATGCATTTCATATAGGATCAGGGGTCGTATCTTGGAGTAGTAAGAAACAGCCAACTGTTTCTTTATCATCAACAGAATCAGAGTACAAAGCTTTGACCAATGCCACCTGTGAAGCTATTTGGTTGCGGAGAATTCTTGCAGATCTTGAAGAGGCACAAAGTGGTTCAACATGCATCAATTGTGATAATCAAAGTGCTATCAAACTAGCACATAATCTAATATACCACGCCAGAACAAAACACGTTGAGTTGCAATACCACTTTGTACGTGAGAAAATTGAGTCAAATGAAATTGAATTAATATTTTGTAATACCAAGGATAATATGGCTGATATATTTACCAAGCCTCTTGGTAAAATCAAATTTGAAGTTTTTAGAAGTTAATTAGGTATTGTAGAAAATCCATTTCTCCATTAAGGGAGGATGTGAGAATAATCTAGATCATGCAGAAATAGATTTAGTTTTGGTTTGTTGAACGAGAGTGTGTATTTAGAAATTAGTTCCATCTATTCAGGTTTGTTTCCTCTTCTTCAGGAAGATTAGGTGAGTGGAATTTGCTATATAAGTGTGATGTAATCGTGCAATTGAATTCAATGATTTCAGTGAGCTTTGTCTCACGTTTCTCTGCTGTGCTTTGTTTTAATTTCCAAAGTGGATCATCCAGAACATATTTAAATAACCCCCAAATCGAAATGCTTATTTTACAAAGGAGAAAAAGATGGACAACAGTTTCATCCTGTTCACATCAAAAGGGACATCTCCCCGGGCCAAGATACCCACATTTTATAAGACAGTCCCATGTAAGGATTTTTCCTTTCCATAATAACCAAACGAAAAGTCATATCTTGGTAGAAATGTGCCATTTCCATACCTTATAAAATGGAGATACAGTAATATCCGATTGTCGCTCCAATAGAAGATGCTTGTATAATTAGTGGACCTGTATGCTTCCTTCCTTCTCAATGCCGCTCCATATAATTTTTTCACCCTCACGTCTGAAGAAAAAACACAATTTTTGTAGACAGTGCCGGTATCTGTCCCATAAAACTGCATCCTCCTCATTTAATCCCATCATTAGTCCTCATTTCTAGATTGGTGCTTTCAGTTCCCATTGTGAGATGACATTAGAAAAATAAAAGATGCCTCTTTGGTGTAAATGGTGAAGAAGGACCGAATCCATCATATCTACCCCAAATAACCTAGATAAACGGTTAATACCAAGAATAATCCGTTGCCCATTTCGAAAGCGCCATTTGAGTCATCTTCCCATTATTCCTGTGACTTTTGAAAGGCTTCTCCAAAACTGTGAGGATCTATTTGTTGGCCATAGATTTCCAAAATATGGGCATTCAAAGGGATCATCTTTAATGTATTTTAAGTAGACAATCATGGACCATGCCCCATTTCCATTTAGTACTCTCCATAGAGATTTGGTAAGAAGTGCATTGGAGAAGCAACGAAGGTCTAATATACCCCATCCCCCAATAATCTTAGGTGTGGAAATATGAGAGAGTTTACATAAATATATTTTCTTGCATTCCAAACTTCCTGTCCAGATAAATTGGGAGATAATTGAATTCAATTTATTTATAATAAGAGCAGGAAAATAAAAGAGATGAGTCCAATATACCATAAGCTATGATAAAATAGCTTGTACCAATATGAAGCGACCTCCAACGGAGAGGTATCTGTTTGTCCACTTCATGATATTTTTCTTGAATCTCTCAATCAACCATAACCATTCATGGTTTTTATATGCACATGGCTTGAGATTAAAACCCAAAGATGTAAGGCTTGACAATATGTGATTCGTTCCAACCCCCATAAAGCTTCCAATAAAATCGATCTCATCCACATCTCTAGTGTCATAATAAATGATTGATTTCTTTTTATTAATGCACAATCACATAGCCGCACTGAAACACGTGAGGATGAAGTGCATATAAAACCACTGGTTCCTAATAATTTTCCCAAAAACCAGTAAATCATTAACAAAGAGTGAGTGAGTGATGCATACCAGCAGAGAGAAAGATAGCCCTTTAAAGAAACCTGCATTTTTTTCCATTTTCAATATGTTGCTGAAACCATCAATTTTATATATAAAAATAAGTGGAGACAAGGCACATCCCTATCTCAGTTGCCGACCAGCCAGGGAAAACTCTGTTGGAAGACCATTTATAAGAACAAAATATCGAACCGAGAAAATGCAAGCCATAATCCATTTTATTGACGTCATAGATAAACCTTCCTTTAACAGAGAAAGGCAGATAAAGGACCAATCAACAGAGTCATATGCTTTATGCAGATCAATCTTCATAATATTGGCCTCTAATTTGTGTTCATGAATCGTTTGCATTGCCTCTTGTGCAATAGCCACAGCATCGTGAATCGATCTCCCTTCGAGAAAACCGTATTGCTTATCTGCAATAGACTTAGATAAAACCCCTCTCATAGGATTTGCAATGATTTTTGAAGAAATTTTGTATATAAAATTACATAAAGATATAGGCCTAAATTCATCAAAAGTTATGGGATCGGAAGACTTCGGAATCAAAGCCAGAAAAGTTGAATTCATGTTACTAGGTACAAAACTAGTCACCCAATCCTGTTCAATCACAAACAATAGTTCCTCCTTCATAAGGTCGAATAAATGTGCAAAAACTCTACCAGCCAGCCATCAGGCCTCAAGCTTTTGTCATGGGCGAATGTTTTAAGTACTTCCTCAATCTCCATAACTGATATAGGTTTCTCCATATGCGCATTTGAAGATTGATAAAAAATTCGTGGCATATGGTCCAGTATCCACTTTTGACATTGAGAGTCAATCTCCATATCCTTCTTATAAAAAGAAGAAAAATACCTGATTTCCTCCGCTTGAATTTCTTTGGTGGAATGTTTGATTGATCCGTCAACAACCTTTATCTTCCATATAGAATTTTTTTTCTTGCGTCCATTTGCACATTTGTGGAAGAACCTAGTGTTTAGATCACCCTCCCTCAGCCATTGGTTCCTGCTTTTTAATTTCCAGGTGGTCTCCTGGATTTTTAGGATCTTCATTCTGTGAGCTTCAAGTACTTCAGGAGCGTTGTATACATGAGAATCTGGAGGGCATAAAATCATTCCATCATATATTTTAGATATGTTGTCTTCAATTGATCTATATTCCATTTTTAGAGTGTGTTTCTTATTTATTTCCCATTGTTTCACCTTTTGCTTTAGACTTTTTAGCTTTTCTAACAGCATTTCCCATCCATTTAAATTCATCTCCACATTATAATACCTTTTCCAGAAATCATTTACAAGCACATTGAACTCTGAATCCTTGAGACAAATCCTATTAAATTTGAAGGGTAAACTAGTGGCCTTGTGCTCATGGCGCCATGAGAGAGAAATGGCCAAATGGTCGGATAACATAGGTTGGATCACCTTGGCCCGAGCATTACCCAAGATCTAAAGAAAATAAGAATATATCACTGTGCGATCTAGCCTTTTGGCGATGTATTCATAGCCTTTGTGCCTATTATACCATGTTGGCATAATCGTCACAGGTTAAACATCGAAAATTTCATTATCATTAAAAACATTCCCAATCCTTTTAGCAAGAGGGTCACATCTAGAATTCGCTCCCCATATTTCATCCAAAGCTAATGTAGAATTGAAATACCCCATAATCAAGATATTTTTTATAGCACAAATCCCATATTGATCCATACGATCTGAGAAAGCAACTCGATTGAGGCATGGAGCATATAAATTTATCATAGAGACCTGTTCGGAGATTCCCTTAATGGATCCGTAAATAAAAATCCTGCAAAAAAAATTGAAGGCTATAAATTTTTCCTTTTGAGGGTTCCATATAACAAACATCCCACCAGCCCTTCCTCTTGCATCAACCCTGAATGCCTTCCATCCTGGGAAAATTTTGAGCATAATATTTATAGCGGATAATCTAGAACAAAGAGTTTCTTGTAGAAAAAATACTGGAGGATGAAATTCAGAGATAATCTAATGGAGGCGAAGATGTTTGTTGGGGTCGCCCATCTACTGAATGTTTAAAGAGATGACATAATTCATTTAGAGCCATCGCATGGGCTGCTTGCTCTAAGGGCCCAGCAGTCATCAACAGAAGAAATAGGCACATCACAGAGGTCAAAAAGTTCCCCCTTAATAAGAGATTTGGTTTTTTTCCTACCACGGAAGTGTCGAGTGCTCGATTTGGATGTCTAGAGAACAATGATATTTGAAGAAGAGACATGTGATACGAATTGTTGGGGTTCATCAGAAGGTTTATCAAAAACAATCAAGGTGGCCATATAAAGTCTCAGGTTATTTAAAATGGATTATAAATCACTCCCGACTAAATTCTTAGGAGAATCCGAGATGTTTTCCATTTCAAGTTCATGTGAAGACAAAGGAGAAGCCCATTTGAGTGGAGGCATCGATTGGGAGGCAATTATCGGATCATTAGAGTGAGGACTGTTAGGATGAGATGTTGATTTTTTAGAGATACAACGACCACGTGGATCGTCAATATGTCCATATTCATGATTAATCATGGATTTATAAGGCGGAGGGTTAATCACATCCACCATGCTACGAGGAGCATCAATGGAAAGGTCATATTTAGGCGATCAGGATAGGTATTTAGATACAATGTTATGACATGGATCAGAATAATGATTGCCAAGAGATGACGGAAAATACTTACCCAGACCATCAGCATCCGAGGTGAATAAAGGAGCCTTTGCTCGCCAGTCTTGAGTGGATAACTTGTCTTTTTGTCGTCGCTTCCTATGCCGAAAAGGACATGATCGTTGCATATGCCCAGTCTAGTGGCATATGAGGCATCAGAATGACACCCCCCAAAAAATCAATCCTTTGTCAATGACGCTACTATCCCCAAACCAAATCGATTTCTCCCAGCAGTCCACCTTGAAAGGATACTTCAACCAATAACCAAGCTATTCATTTGTCTTCAGTACCAATACTTCTGGGGTCAATATATCTAGTAATACCAATATAATTTCTAATTTCTCGCAGAGCTTTGATGGTCCAGAATTCAAGTGGTAGTCGAGGGAGTTCACCCAGACCAATTAACTTCTAGGAGCTTCCTTCACTAGGTTAAAACCTAAAAACCATGGCAGCAATTGCATAAAGCTTCCTCCTTTGACCCATGTGCATTCCATTAGTCACTTACAGTGCACTTCATGTAAAAAATGAATGATAAACCACTGCCCCATCAATATGCTTACTTTAGGAAGATAGCCAAGCATCGGACACCAGAAATTCTTGACCCATTCAGTCATGTCTACCTCCCCCATTTCTGAAAATAACCATCTTCCTATGAGAGTCTGCTTCTGCAGACTAGCCACCCTACTCCATATGTCTTCTTATTCCATAATTACCTCCTTAATAACAGTAGCACGTTTATAACAACGTTCCTTTTTTTCCGCCTGCCCATGTTGAGCCACTTGAATACCATCCTGAATCAGGCTGTCATCAAGACACAGATCTTCATGCCCAAAAACATTCTCACCCTCAATAGAATTATGGACAGATGATTTATGTTCCACTTGTGCTTTAAAAGTTTTGGTACTTCCCATTGCCCTATTCCTCTTAGCCAGAAGAAGCGCTTCATGCGCTGAGGTATCTCACGAGAGGATGTCAACCCTGTCCACCATCCTAGATAAACTTTGTCAGAGAAAAGGAATATCGAGTATCACTTTTGCCTAGAATGAAGACGATAATAAATACTGTGAAAGAGTATTTAGTCAGTGTGATGTTCCACGTAAATCGACCCAATCCAACCTTCAGAACACACCTGATAGATAAAACCCCCTAGAATTGGTAGATGTTGATGGGTACATACGCCACGAGAATTTTTGAAGCAATAGAAATAGTACCAAATCGAGATATTGTACAAGGACTGATTGATATCACAATTGAGTCTAGACTAGGAATCTCACCCAATGACCTAGATAGTGGAGCCAAAATATGATAAACTATTAAAGTTAACTCCCACAATGCCCCGGGAAAAGAGTAGAATTTTAAGACCCCACCTAATAGAGTTAATTCCCATGTTGATGATTCATGTTTCCGTATGTAATTCACCAACCAATCCTAATATCATCCCATTTATCAATTAATGCTGCATACGAGACTTAACATAATGTTTACCTCCCCGCGATCAAATCAGCAATTTGGAGTGGATCACCAAATCTTGTGGAGTAAATTCTTGGGGCCGAGAACACTCCAATCGTCAACAACTTTGAATTACTTTCACTGGAAAAAAACTTGTTACCTTTCACAGGATCAGAAAAAACAGTGTTCAATGGCCACATACACAACTTATGAACCCACCAAGCTCCACCCGTACATTAAAACCAATGCTTTGATTGGTCTGGATGTTTTCAGTGACTCCCACCACTTCCGATATATGATAGACCATTTTTCAAGAGTATCCGATCCATTACCATCCAGCTGAAAGCTGAAATCTATACCAGAAATGATCTTGTTACCTTTCACAACTTCGGAAAGCTTTGTGTTCAAAGGTCATAACAAAAACATATGCAACCATTACAGCTCCACCAATGATGACATAATTTGAAACCAATATCTTTGCATGGTCTGGATATTACCAGAGAGTCCCACCACCTTCGCCAGAAGACAGACCAATTTGTTGGAAAGGCTCCAAAGAAATTGATCACCCTGTTGAAATTCTTTACTGGAGAAGCACTATCCTCTATGTTTTGCATATTTTCATAGTATAACGCAGATGAATGGATATAATGGCATATAGAATGACAATGGGCAGAACAGCTAATAAAATTATTTGCCCAACCAAAAAAACTTCTGGTGTCGTATTTATTATTCCAAATGATTTATTATAGCCATTAGATATGTATGACCATCAGGAGAGCTTCATCCTTCTATGGTCAAGATAAACCAAGGTACTCCAGTTACGTAATATTTTCCAAATCACTTACTACATCCAGACAACCCGTAAAAGATCACTCTTATTCAACGAGAAATACCATAAAAAGGTGTCATGAACAAAGTACAGACATCTGTACAGTCATCCCAAAAACTTCCCCTATTACTCCATATAAGTCATGGAAAATCATCTGAAGGAAAAAGTATGACTGTATTCCATATTGCGCCCATATGAAACTTTTTAAATAGCCTAAACCTCGTTATATATAAGGATAACTTACCCGGAGGAGCAGTCAAAGTTCAAAAGTTGTACTACTGCTACTCTATCAGTATTTCTTTTGCCACTGGCATTGCCGCTGCTAGCAATGGTGACTTAATTCTCTCTCATTCCAAACTTGCACCCACCAGATAACCTCAATACAGTTTTACCCTATGATCCCGCAATTCTCAAAGCTTCAGTGACTTAAATCGGTTCCGAAACTAAGAGGCTGACCAATCGTTTATCCAACTAGATATTGTCATCAAAGAGCCAATGATAATTTTTCAAGTCAATTATTCCATTGAGTTGCATCAACAAGCCTAAAAAATGAGGCCCTCTTGATTGTGTAGACGATGTGATTGCATATTGTATTTTCCGTCGAAAAACAATCACGATCCTATTTCTCCACTGTCATTTGTCGTTCTACTGGTTAATAATTTAGAGAATTCACCTATCTCGAGAATTTACCTTGCTCTTGGTTACATATGGGTCAGGTTGTACCATATTTTGTAGTACGCTATGCTTTTTATATATAGGTATTAATTTTTTTTATGTAATTAATATATAAAATATAAGTTAAAAATCAATTACTTTTTTATTTAATATAATAGAATAATAATCAGTATTATTTGAGAATTTATTATTCCAAAAAAATTATATATAATAAAAAATAAAAAATAATGCATAAAGATTTATTATTATGGTTATGTATCAAATATTCTATAATTATAAAAATATAAATTAAAAAAAAAAATTCACAATATAAAAACAAATAATAAAAATAATAAAAACAATATTCTATAATTAAATAATATAATAGTAAATATTATTTGAATTTTTTTTATATATAGTAAAAATGTAAAAACAATATATAAAAATTTATTAAACTTTGTATATAAATTGTAAAAATGTAAATATAACTTCATTTAATTCATTGATAGGAACAATATCAAAAACTCTAATCATCTTTATAGGAGTATTTGACATTTTTTATAATATAGAGTACACGTTTTTCTTGCAATGTAGCTTTCAAAAGAATATTTATATCAAATCTCTTTTATAACATGAAGTATAAGCTTTTTTTTTTTTATGGTGTATACTCATTGCAACATATTACTTAATTTTTATTATTGGAATATTTTTTGTTTACTTATAAATATTTATAAATAAGTTTTCAAACATTATAATGTTTTATGATAAATTTTATTAATCTTGGAATTGTTTGCAACTCTCTGGTCTCAATATAGAAGTGAAAATGTAACACCTTGTTAAATTTAATTCTTTAAATACTTGTCATGATATACTTTGAAAGAGTAACTAATAAAAGTATTCGTTAAAGTATTTCAATAAATTATCTTTGGTATTTTCAAAGAGAATTAATGAATAATTTATCTGGAGTAAAAGAAATTAGTAACTGATTGGTAAATGATTCCAAGATACGAGGGTAAAAAGATGAGACATTTCTAACAATTACCATTCTAAAGAAAGGATTTATGGGAAAATCCTGGGAAGAAATGGGGCTCTGTGTAGAAGGTATGAGGGGTGAAAGAACAAGAGGTTGCATGAGTAATCCAGAGCTGGTAGAGAGACTGGTGGAGCTCAGTTAATACCAGGAAAAAGGAGAAGAAGTTGGATTTATTGCTGAGGCCTAACTTCGTGTCTCATCGAAACACCTAGACCCTGGTGAGGAGAAAGGGGGGAACTAGGGACGTAATTGCCTTGCTCACAGTTGGGAGGACCATCAGACTTCAGAAAAAATTAATCTGGAATCAGGTACTGATGTATCTTAGAGTTATGGTTTATGTTTTCTTTTCATAAGTGCGAAATATTTACAACATAAGCATATTTGAATTGAAAACATGTGCTAGAATATTTTAATAGGATAAACTATGTGAAACTGCTTAAGACTCAGTTTATACATATTTCCTAAAGAAAATAATTATGTGAATACATTACAAGGGAAGAATTACTTACTGTAGACAGGAAGAAATCCTAAAATTCAATTTATATCATATAGTGGGAAAATTCAGTTACAGTCTAAAATTTGTGTAGAACAGAAAATAGGAAGTATTTCCACTACTGTTAAAAACATAGAAATTACAATTCTTTCCATCGCATATAAATTTAACAGAACTTGAAGACGAACCATTCATATGAAACACCCCGTGGGGTATAAACATTATTACATAAGTAAGCTCAAGGGTTACGACTAAGGGTTTGGAACCCGTACCCCAATGTTAGGGTTAGGATTCCTGTCCCAAAGGGAAGAATACCCATATAGAGAAGAAAATGGAGACGGAATACCCATGCAAGTAACCTCTGATAATTTCCATAGAAAAACATCTACCAAGAATATAAGAGAAAAATTTATTTATATGCACATATGCGGGAAGGAAATGATAGCTAAACAGTCTTTAAATGAATAAAAGAGATCTGAATATTGAATACAATGTTAACAATTTGGTAGTCGACAGTAAATCTAACTTAGCCCATGTAAAAAAACCGTAACAGAAAATTATTACATATGGTATTGACCAGACCCAATGAAAAATGTCTCGATAGACATAAGCAAGAGCCGAGCGCTAGTCCCAATATTCCATTAAAAAACCAAGTGAAGACAAACTAATTATGGGAAACAAACCAAGTCGGGACTAAATCATTATTGGGTAAACATGCAAATGAAGGTTCCAGACAAAACACAAGAATAGGGGTGAGCTTCACTCAAACCCTCAACCACAGATAGAAAGAACAAATTTATGGCGTGATTGACAAAAAATCTCTTCTTATACATTTAACCTACAGAAGAGAGAGTAGACCAAATTCAACAACAACGCAAGAACATAAAAATAAACCCTTTGCCAAGAGCTTAAGCAGTACATACCGTGAAGGAGATTTGCAAGAGATGAAACTCCAAGTAGCTTGGACTAGCAGCGAAGGATGGACCACCAATCTGTAGACATCACAATGAAAGGATAAGTCACTAGCCATGAAACCGGATTCAGTGTTAGCACAAAATATTGTAAGAAAATATGTGCAGTAGGGCTCCTAAACATTACCTGCAGATGTGAGTCAGCGATGTGACCAGAGGTAAGTCCTAGAGGTTTCATGCTCATTGACAAAGCATTTCCGCAAACCTGAAGGTGAGACCTGCACAGTACAGAGACAATCACTCTGTCGAACCCGAAGACCTTAAACCCAATTCAAGAAGAATTTGTAAATTGGGAACTGAGAAGCAAATTAAAACTGTGAATTATAATATTAAACCTGTAAGAAGAAACTGAGAATTTTTCGTGGTAGGGGTTATGCAAAACTAACCTCGGCGATGAGAGAAACAACTGGTATGGTTCCATTAACAACATATTGAACTAGATCAGGTCCTTGTGAGCATCGTTGCAGATTAACAAAGGAAAGGTGCAGAGCCCGGAGGCAGTTCCAAGCCGCGGAACAAATGAGAGACCAAACTGAAGGGTGGGGTGGGTGGTTACCCTAACCGTCCCACTCCACACCCACATCGTTGATCTCATGGATAAGGTATGGACGGCTCAAATGGAGCCAAGTCAGATCTTTGGACAAGTGTTGCCACATCAACCTTTGTCCATGCAAGTGATTGCTATTAATAAGCTAGATTCATAGTAATATCGAAACTAAGATTTAATTAAATGAATTGTGTGGTAAGATCTGCCTTCGATTTCATATATAGTAATCAATAAAACCATATTAAAACTATATATGTGTCAAGGGAAAAGCCCAACTGGAGTGGTAGCGTAAACATGAGTCTAATAAGATACATGTCAAACCTTTGTTATGTATCGGTGTTTGTATAATGTTTTCATTAAAGCATAATTATGAATGTAAACCTTAGAATATTGCGATTGATCTATAGTTCAATAAGAAGTTATTGCTAGAGGTAAAAGATGATTTTTTTTTTTAAAATATGTATTGTTTTAAGGTGTATAGATGTTACACGTGGTATCAGAGCATGGTTACATGCCGGGGCTAGTTGGGCCAACACAATAACAGGATAGGTCATAATTATGATTTTGTTTTTCTTTCATAAAGTTTAAATTTTTGAATTGTGCACAGTACAGGAACATATTTGTGCTAAAATATTATGAGGGGATCTAGCCATCTAACACCCAAAAACACAAGAGAAACCGATCCTATGACAAACCGTGAGGTCAATCCCAAAATTTGGGTGAAGTTAAGTATAGACCATCACTAGCAAACCAACAGAATGTTGGCACGCCAACAACAACAAACAAACAAGTTTCTTGAAACTGTGCAACAACTCCAAACAAAGATGCTCAAGGTTCGGGGTGACAATGAAATATTAATGAGAGAATAGGAAAGGGTATTGAAAAGCCTTTAGGACAGATAGAATCATCCCAATTAGAAACTGAGTCCTCAGAGGGACACTTAGGAGGAAGGAGAACAACGGCAAGCCCTACGTGATAATCCAGAAGGTAGTAGAATGCCACGAAGTAATAAGAGTTGAAATTGCAATGAGGCTGAATCTAGAAATATTCTAGAACAACAAGAGTTGAGGAAACAAAAAGTGGAATTACAAGGTGAATTCTGGAAGATTAAGCCTCCCACCTTTAACGAAGAGGCTGAAGAAATAGCAGAAGCTTGGATCATAAATATGAACAAGTACTTTCAGGTGTAGGAATATAACAACAAACTGAAAGCTCGTTTAGCCATTTATCAACTGAAGGAGAAATAAACATTGTGGTGGGAGGATTTTAAGGTGCATGGATGAGAATACACATATAACCATAAATACAAAGATGCAGTGGAAATAAAACTTCATTTCATTAATATCAAAAAACTGAAACTTGCTTACAGATAGAATGGAAATAGACTAGTTAGGGTGCTATTAGCGTATCTCTAAGAAGAGATGTGGCGGCTATAGATGTCTGAACTCTGTTACAATGAATCTCGAGGGCATATTTATTATTGAGAAACAATGGAGAACTCTAAACTTCCAAAAACCTAACCGTAGGAGATGAAGCGCCAAAACTATGGGCCCAGTTTGGGTAAATTGGTGTTTCAACTTCCCGGGAACATAACTTGGGCATATGATCTTTGTTTGATGCGTATCATACCTCGTTAGAAATATCTATCCAAGGATTACAATTTTTAATGTGCGAAAAATTTGTCCATGGTCCCATGTTGCTCCCGATTTTCCCAAAAAAGATCGTTTAGGGCCTCAAAATGGCTCCAGACGTTCACGACCCGAAAAATTGCTAAAAATAGTAAGTTGTGTTGCAACTTGAAAACTGAAAGAACTGATGGTGGGGGTTCAAATGGAATAGGCGGGTGGCCACCAATATCTTCCTGGGTCATTAAGGCCCAAAAATGGCTCCGGGAGTGCAGAACCTGAAAACCTGCTAAAAATAGTAAGTTGTGCTGAATGTGAAAAGCTGGAAGAATTGATGGTGCGGGTCCAAATGGAAAACGAATTTTTTTAGGAAAACCGAGGGTAACATGGGTCCATGGACCAATTTTTCTCACATCGAAAGTTGTACTCCTCAGATAGATCTTTCTAACGAGGTATGATACACGTCAAACATAGATCGTATGCCGAAGTTACGTCCCTAGGAAATTGGAACACCAATTTACCCAAACGGGGCCCATAGTTTTGGCGCTTCATCTCCTACGGTTAGGTTTTTGGACGTTTAGAGTTCTCCATTGTTTCTCAATAATAAATAGGTGCTCGAGCCTCATTGTAACAAAGTTCATAGGTCTGTAGCCACCACATCTCTTCTCATAGATACGCTACCAGAACCCTAGCTAGTTTATTTACATTCTATCTGTTAGAAAATTTCAGTTCTTTGATATTAATGAAATGAAGTGTTATTTTCACTGCATCTTTGTATTTATGGTTATGTGTGTATTCTCTTGCGTTCCTTCATAAATCCAGATCGGTTGAATAGAAGACCAAAATGTAACTCGGGACGAGTTCTAGCAATATTTCAAGGATAAGTATTTGACTGAACGTTTCCACGATGAAAAATCCTGAGAGTTCCATGATCTGAAACTGGGGAAAATGCCTATGGATGATTTTGTTACGAAATTTACTTTATTATTATGATATGTGTCATATTTGTGTGATGAGAAGGCAAAAGTGAAATGATTCCTAAGCATTTTTCCATTGAATATGAAAGAGAAGTTTGAATTCATGAACCCAAAAAATATGGATGAACCGAGAAGGAAAGCGCAGATGTGCTATCAGCAATCCAAAGTTAAGGGAGAAGCTAGAAAAATTTGGCCACCACGAAAAGGGAAGAAAAGTTTCACCAATAAAAAAAATAACAGAGCTGGAAACTATAGGAATGCTGGAAGGAATCTGTTAAGTAAAAAAAATGGAAAAGTTCAATCAAACACCAAGTGCGCTGGTGAGGAGTGGCATACCGAAGCTTCTACCAGACTCGACATTGGGCAGACTCAAAAACCCTCGTTACAATGCTGGGGGTGTGGGGAGGTGCATTATTTCAAAAACTGTCCTCATCGAGGGAGAAATGAAGTAACAACAAACCTGCAAGAAGCATCAACTGTGGGGGATGTAGCTTGAAACATACCCATAATCAATGCATCTTTACAAGATCAGCAAGAAAACTTCTAGCCAACCATGATAGAGTTATAAGGTAAGCTACAAACCCAATCTGTTTCTATTTTATTTGATCCTAGAGCCAGCATGAGCTATATACACCCTCGTATAGTTGAAAGTTGTAAATTACAAAACCCGATATTTAAGAATCCTTGGTTAGTTCAGCTGGCTACAGGGGCAAGAAGGAGGGTCAATGCCAAAGTACCAGATTGTGAGTTGAGTGTTGGGAATCAACACATTACTGTGGAAATCAACATCTTTCCCCTGGGATCTTATGACCTATTATTGGGGATGGATTGGATAGAGATACATTGGTCGATGGTGGACTGTAAGGATAAAGTTATCTATTTTAAATCAAAGGATGGAACAAGACAAGAATTGCAGGGCATTAAGAAACCATGCAGTTACGACCCATTATAGCATCTCAATTAAGTAAATGCATAAGGAAAGGATTCCATCTATTCCATTGAAGTGGGATTCACCAGCTCGAAGGATAAGACCCTTATGATGGAAAACTTCGTTATTGCGCAAGAACTCCAGGATGTATTTCCTGAGGAAATCCTGGGGCTGCCACCAAAAAGGGACATAGACTTTACCATAGAGTCAATACCCGGAGCAGCACCTGTGTCTTGAACTCCTTACAGGATGAGTGTACCAGAACTAATAGAGTTAAAAATGTAGCTACGGGAATTGATGGATAAAGGCTACATTCGGCCAAGTGTGTCCCCATGGGGAGCACCCATGTTATTCGTGAGAAAGAAACATGGCACTATGTGCTTGTGTATGGAATATCGACAACTCAATAAGTTGAAAGTTAAAAATAAATACCCATTACCGCGCATAGATGACTTGTTCCACCAATTCAAAGGAGCTACAGTGTTTTCCAAGACTGACTTAAGGTCAGGTTACGACCAGATCTAGATTAGAGACGAAGATCTAAGCGAAACAACATTCCATACCCGGTATGGCCATTATGAATTTGTGGTATTACCTTTTGGGTTAACCAATGCACCAACCACCTTTATCAGCTTAATGCAAGGAAGTTTTCACCCATACTTGGATAAATTTGTATTGGTTTTTATTTATGACATACCAATCTACTCCAAGAATATGGAAGAGCACAAGGAGCATCTACGCATTGTGCTAAAAATGTTAAGGGAACATCGGCTCTATGCTAAGTTTAGTAAGTGTGACTTCTTTAAAGAACATATTCAATATATGGGACACGTGATTTCTACTGAAGGGATTCCGGTGGACCCAGAGAAGATAAAGATAATCATGGAATGGAGGGTTCCAAAGAACGTAGCAAACATATGTTCATTTATGGGTTTGGATGGTTATTATCGACAATTTATCAATGGGTTCTCTAAAATAGCCTCTCCCATTACCTCCTTGCAGTGGAAGGGACAAGTATTTAAGTGGACTCAGGTATGTAGAATAGTTTTAAGTTATTGAAGGAGCTGTTAGCTACTGCTCCCGTTCTGAAAGTAGTCGACCCGAGTAAAGAGTTTGAGGTCTGTACCGATGCTTGTAAGGAGGGTGTAGGAGCAGTATTGACTCAAGAGGGAATATTCATAGTATATGAATCTAGAAAGCTGAAGGAACATGAGCATAGGTATTCAGCCTATAATTTGGAACTAACTATGGTGGTACATGTATGGAGGCATTACCTGTTGGGAAAAAGGTCTGTGCTAAGAACTGACCACAACTAGCTATTTTAAACAAGATGATCTGAACGTGCACCAAGCTAGGTGGAATTCTTTCCTAAGTGAATTCGATTTTGACATCCAGCATGTGAAGGGTAAAGAGAACCGAGAGGCAGATGCATTAAGCAGGACACTGCATGGAATCTACGAAATCTACTTTAAAAAGATTAAATTCAAATTCCAAGAACAAATATTAGAAGCAGCTAGCAAGGACCTTGAATACCATTTTCTATGGAAACATGAAAAAGCAGACAAAGAGAAAGGGAAGTAGTCAGATTTTGAACTCAATAATAAGCAGTTCTTGGTCTACTAGAAAAGAATATATATTCCAAATTAAAACAATCTAAAAATAATTATTTTGGATGAATATCACCAAAGTTCCTATGCGGGACATCCATGATATCAAAAAATTTTAATTGCAATTAGAAAGGATTATTACTGGCCTGGAATGCGGAAGTAAATTGTGGATTATTTGAATAAGTGTTTGGAATTTCAGCAAATCAAGGTTGAACATCAGCATACCGTAGGATTGCTTCAGCCTATTCCAGTACCAAAATGGAAGTGGGAGGTCATCTCCCTTAACTTCATCACTGGGCTACCAAATAATAGAAAGCATAATGATTCAATTATGGTGGTAGTGGATAGACTCGGTAAGGTGGAAAATTTTATTCTCATTTAGTCTACTTACAAGACGGTACAAATTGCTAATATCTTCATAAGATAAATTTTTATATTGCATGGTATTCCCAGAGTGGTTATTTCAGATCGTTATATGAAATTTACTTAGACATTCTAGAAGATGTTATTTAGTGTCTTGGGGACACAAATACAATTTAGTACTGCTTATCATCCACAAACGGATGGGCAAACGGAAAGGGTGAATTAGATCCTAGAAGACCTGATGTGCATTTATGTAATGCAATGACCTATGAAGTGGGAAGAGTATTTTTATTTGGTCGAGCTTTCTTACAACAATGGATATCAGGAATCCCTTAAGATGAGCCCCTTTAAGGCATTTTATAGAAGACAATGTCAGACTCCCATGAACTGGATCAGTCTAGGAGATAAGATGATGCTTGGGCCAGATATGCTAGAAGAAATGGAGCGAGAGGAAAAGAAAATCAGGTAGAACTTGAAGGCTGCTTAAGACCGACAAAAAGTGTATGCAGATAAGAAAAGAACTTCTTGGGAATTCGTGATAGGGTATCACATTTATGTGAGAATAAAACCGAAGAAAAGCACATTGCGATGGAATACTTGTGCCAAGTTGGCCCCAAGATATTTTGGACCATTCGAAGTTTTGGAAAGGATAGGACCAGTGGCCTACTGACTGGCTCTACTAGGCAATATATTGGTACATAACGTATTTCATGTATCATTACTGAAACGTTATGTACATGACCCCAAACATGTGATACAATGGCAGGGTATACATGTAAGTTAACAATGTATTACAATTGTGACAAAAATAAAATTTCTGATTTAAACTAATGATAGAAACTGTGATATGCAAGTAGAACCGGAGGGCGAGTTCCTGGTAGAACCACGACATATTCTAGATCGGAGAGAAATAATTCTCCAGAGACGAGTCATCCCCCAAGTTAAAGTGCAGTGGAAGCACTTTGGCCTAGAAGATTCTACTTGGGAGGAAGAACATATTATTCAACAAGCCTGTCCAGAGCTATTCATCTTGATTAAATAACACTAACGACGATTTTTTCTTCAGCGGGGGAAGATGTAACACCTTGTTTAATTTAATTATAAACTTAAATACTTGTCATGATATACTTTGAAAGAGTAACGAAAAAGAGTATCTGTTAACATCATTTCAATAAATTATCTTTGGTATTTTCAAAGAGAATTAATGAATAATTTATCTAGAGTAAAACAAAGAAGTAACTAATTGGTAAATGATTCCAAGATACCAAGGTAAAAAGGAGAGACATTTCTGACAGTTACCATTCCAAACAAATATTTATGGGAAAATTCTGTGAAGGAATGGTGTTATGTGCAGAAGGTATGAAGGGTGAAGCAACAAGAGGTTGCATGAGTAATCCAGAGCTGGTAGAGATACTAGTGGAGCTCAGTTAATACCTGGAAGATAAAGAGGTTGGATTTATTCCTCGGGCCTAACTTCATGTCTCATTGAAACACCTAGACCCTGGTGAGGAGTAAGGTGGGAGTTGAGTATGTAATCTCCTCGCTCACGATTGTGAGGACCATCAAACTTTAGAAGAAATTCATCTGAAATTAGGTACTCATGTATCTTAGAGTTCTAGTTTATGTTTTCTTTTCATAAATAGGAAATATTTACAGCTACTGTTAATTATGGTAGCATAAGTAGATTTCAATTTAAAACCTTTGCTAGAATATTTTAACACGATAAACTATGTGAAACTCTTTAAGACTGAGTTTTTACATATTTCCTAAAAAAAAATTTAAGTGAATACATTATAAGGGAAGAATTAAATAAGGGTTACTGTAGACAGGAAGAAACCATAAACTTATATTTATATCATATAGTGAGAAAATGCAATTATAGTCTAAAATTTGTGTAGAACAGAAAACAGGAAGAATTTCCACTACTGTTAAAAACATAGAAATTACAATTCTTTCCAACTCATATAAATTTAACAGAACTCGAAGATGAACCATTCATATGAAACACCCCGTGGGGTGTAAAAATTATTACATAAGTAAGCTCAAGGGTTACACCTGAGGGCTTAGAACTCAGACACCAAATTAAGGGTTAGGATTCCCATCCCAAAGGGAAGAATACCCATATAGAGAAGAAAATGGAGACGGAATACCCATGCGGGTGACCTCTGATAATTTCCACAGAAAAACATCTACCAAGAATATAAGAGAAAAAAATATTTATATACACATATGCAGGAAGGAAAAGATAGTTAAGCAGCTTCAGATGAATAAAAGATATTTGAATACTGAATACAATGTTAACAATTTGGTAGCCGACAATAAATCTAACTTAGCCTAGGTAGAACAACTGTAGCAGAAAATTATTCCATATGGTATTGACCAGACTCAATGAACAGTGTTTTGATAGACATTACCAAGAGCCCAGTTCTAGGCTCAATATTCCATTAAAAACCAAGTCAAGAGAAATTAACTGTGGGAGACGAACCAAGTCGGGACTAAATCATTCCTAGGTAAACATGCAAAGGAAGGTTCTATATGGAACATAAGAATATGGACAAGCTTATCTCAAACCCTCAACCTCAAACAAAAAGAACAAATTTACTGTGTGATTAAGAGAAAATCTCTTATCAGACATTTAACTTTCAGAAGAGAGAGTAGGCCAAATTCAACAACAATGCAAGAACTTAACAATAAACCCTTTTCCAAGAGATTAAGAGGTACATACCGTGAAGGATATTAGCAAGAGCTAAAACTCCAAGTAGCTCGGGCTAACGGCTAAGGATGGGCCACCAATTTTTAGACATCACAAAGAAAGGAGAAGTCATTAGGAACGAAACTGGATTTAGCGTTAGAACAAAAGACTGTAAGAAAATATTTGCAGTAAGGTTCCTAAAAATTACCTAGATATGTGAGTCAACGACGTGACTAGAGGTAAGTCCTAGAGATTTCATGTTCATTGACATAGCATTTTTGCAAACCTGAAGGTGAGACCTGTTGAACCCCAGGATTACCCACTCCTTTATAGTTTTTCCCATCTCATTTCACCTCTTTTCCATCAATTCATAAACCCTAATCAGTGAAGAATGCTAAGGTTTGTCTCAAGGATACATACAAATGGTTGACATATTGTATTTTCATGATTTTTTCTATTTTGATAAGTTTTTGCAGATTAGCTACAAAATGCAGCCCGTTCTGCCACTGACTATGTGTTTTGTAGCTACTCTTGTGGTTGAACATGTTACAGGTATCAGTTGAAGGAGCGGGCCACATGGGTGTTCTCAAAATCCCTCCTGCATGGATTTCATCCTATTCATATGGACCAGATCGACATATGGAGGTGCCTAACCCTATGGTCAAAGCTATAAGTCAAGAATCATTTCCTACATCAATTAGGCCTCGTAATTTGCTTCGTAGCCAACCATGATTCCTAAAAGTCCTAGTTTGATTATGATTCAAAGATACACCTGTAGCTATTTTTCTTCATAGTTAGTTATGCAAATTACCTTTAAATAGAGGTTTTATAGAACCGAGAACAAGTTAAATTTTTGTAGCATAAGTTCAGAATTATAGTGAAATACTCTGTTTTCTAAAACTCTGTTTCAATAGAAAAGTTCAGTTCCCAGATGCTAGTTTGATTACATTTCTGAAAAGCTAAGGATTTAGCCAACTTGGTAGCAGAGGGCCCCTGTAGCTAAAGGAGGTTTTTAATGCTTTCTAGTTAGATTCCTTCAATTCTATTTAGTAATTTATGTTCATGCTTAGTTTCAAGTTTTTAATAGTTTAAATGCAACTGTGGAGATTTTCCTTCCAAAACGTTTCAAGGAGATAAGACTTTTGTCTTCAGGATTGGAATAAAGATTGAGGTGCTGAGAAACATGGTTGTTTAGTTTATTGTTTTTCCTTTTCAAACTCATTAGAAACTAGCTGTCAATTGCTGTGTCTAATTAAACATTCATGAAAACCATTTTTCCCGTATTTTAAATCTTACATTGAATGGTTAAATGACTTATAAGTGCATTGGTTGAATACATTTCATTTCTTGTCATTTTGTTGCTAAGAGCTAAAGGTGTAATTGATTTTTCCGAAGCCATTTCAAGAGGCCACAAGCTTCACAGTTGGATGAGGCTGATAAGTCAGTTATTCATTTAGTTATTTTTAGAATACATTTCGTTTATTGTCATTTTCTTGCTAAGAACTAAAGGTGTAATTGATTTTCCCGAAGCAATTTCAAGAGGCCACAAGCTTCACAGTTGGATGAGACTGATAAGTCAATTATTCACTTAGTTGGTTTTAGTTAGAAGATCCTCATTTAATTGCAACAAAACAATATTCTTAAAGATCATTCTGAAAGTAACTAACCTGAATATACTAAGCAAGGATGGTTAAATGATTAGATGTAGTGCAATGTTTGAGTTATTTCATTTTACAGAGTTATTGTAGTTTTTTAGTTTAGACAGATATAATGGTTGCTTAGAAACATTACCAAAAAGGGGTCACTCTCTACATATTGGGTAAATGGAGTAACTAAAACATCTTAGGTGCTTTTTAATAGCAGCCTCTATTTTCTGTCTTAAGACTTTAGCAAGTAAGGTACAAACAGTTGATTTAATCTCATAAGGTTTTGACCTAATCATTGAATGTTGAAACAACCTAAAGTACAACAGTTGACACATTTCCCTACTTTCATTTTGTCTTCAAAATTAGTTTAATCATAGATCCATGGATTAGGTTTAATCACTAATTGAAGTACATGATTTACCTTTTTGATCAAAACTAGGTCTTAGAACTAGCCCATAAACTTTGGTTTCTTTTGTAGAAAATTAACTTAGTTTCATAATGCTTCCTTTTCTTCCTTTTTAATTTAGATTCATTTTAACTTTTCATATAGCCTAAAGTAGCACACTAAGGATTAAAAAGACAAAACCCCAAAAACAATAAGAAAAACACAAACAACGAAGTAAGGGAAAGGTCACTTAGGCACATATAGTGCACCACACTTCATCAATTTACAAGCCCTGGTCAGTAATTTATGTAAGCAATTTAGAACACTAAATTGACTAAACATTTTGGCACCATTTCTGGGGAAGTGTAACTAGGTAGCCTTATTTCTTACATCCCAAAAACAATGATATGCATAGAGAAAGAGACTCTAGGGGCAGATATGTAAGAGGCAAAAGCTTAATTCCCACAACACCACTCACTCCACCTAGGCCAAGAAGTAGTACACCTCCCTCTCAAACTCATATCCCATACTATACTGGTCATAGGCTTCCTGATGTTTTAAGATAAGATATCCAGGTAGGAGGGTCTCCCACTTCATCCACTGAGGCAATCTTGGAGGAAGAAGATCCTAGAACTCCAATAGAGGGAATAACCTTTTTCATTTCTAAAGGGGAATATATTCCAGCTGAAGAGCTATAAATCAATAGTGAAGAGGAAGAAGAGGAACCCTTATTCAACATATCATTGATAGAAGAACCAGAAGAGCAGATAGCCCTCCAAGTTGAACCTTATATCAGCTCTGAAGAATATATCATGGTAGGAAGAGGAGAAGAAGGAGGGGAAGGACAAGGTGAAAAATTTAATGGAGAAAAATTACTATTTGGAGGAGGTAGAGGTAGAGGAGGAGCAAGAGGAGGAGATAGAGGAAGAGGTAGAGGAAATGCAGAAGGAGGTAGAGGTAGAAGGGGAATTGAAAGTTCCTTTAGATTCCCTATAATAGATGAAGAGACAAATGCTACCATGAAAAATATCTCACCCTTTGTTCTTCCAAACTTTCATGGGTTAAAAAGTGAAGACCCTGAGACATTTTTATTTGAATTTGAGGTCTTGTGTAGAACTTATGACTATCTACAAGATGCTCAAAAACTCAAATTGTCTCCTTCAACATTGAAAGGAGCAGCTTTAAAATGGTTCATGAGTCTAATCACTAGGTCTATCAGGTCTTGGGATGATATGAAGAAAGAATTTCTAGAAAGGTATTTGGATTATTGTATACCTATTAACCATAAAGAGGAAGTGTTTACAATGATGCAAAAGGAGGATGAAAATTCAGAAGATTTACTTGAAAGATTCAACTATAACATTAAGAGAGCAAAGATGGAGAATCTAGACCAAGATACTCTAAAAAATCTTTTGTTGAAAACAATTAGAGATGAATGGATAGATATCCTTAACATGATGGGGAAGGGAGACATATATCAACTTCCATTAGATAATATTGGGGAACTATGTATTAATCTCTCAAGAGGAAAATCAAAAATTTTGAAAGGACCAAGAGATCCTACTCTAGCTAGGGTAAACAAGTCTACAACTGGAACAGTAAGTAGGGTAGAAATTGGAAACATGCTTGATGAATTCAAAACTGACATTCTAGGGAGTCTTAGTGAGAAAATAGACACCCTTAAGCTACAAAACAAGCAGAAAGTTGCGACTGATGCCTTAGCAATCTTCTATCCCAAATGCAGAAAGAAGCATGCTTTGAGAGAATGTCCTCTTGATGCAAAAGTAATAGAAACCTATGTGATTTGTTGAGATAACCATGAGACCAAGATTTTTCCTTCAATTCCTGGTCTTAAGGATGTCTTTCAAGAAGAAAAAAACTAAAAATCCTACCGAATCTCTTTTTTTTGTCTCTAGAAGACCTTGGCAGGTGCCTCAAACTCAAGGGTTTAACAACCAAATATATAATCAACCCCCACCAAATTGGAATTCTCAGCAGAAACCTTGGCCTCAATATCAAAATCAATCCCAACCTTGGACTCAAGGGATGAAAAATCCTTTTGGAAAATTCTCCCAGTACTATCAGTATCCTCCATCCTACACATATTATCCATCTTTTCCAAATTATCCTCCCCAACACAATCCTCAAAAAAATCCACAACCACAACTTCAACCTCAAAATCAAAATCCACAACTCTCACTACCATTCCCTCAAAGACAAAATCAATTACCTGCCCAACCAGTACCAAACCCCAATAATAAAAATCCTCAGAATACCTATATGATATAAGGTCAACAATTTCCAACTTATTTAATCACTCCTCTATATCTTAATGATTTTCAACTTAGATCTGGAAAGATACTTGACAAAAGGAAACCTTCTGTGGTAATTCAAGAACAAGACAATTCTGAGGAAGATTCTCTACAAGTTAATAAAAGTTTTGAAGAGAGAACATCTGATCAAAACCAAAACATTTAAAATGAAAAACGGAAAGAACCAATAAACTCAACTCCTATGTTAGAGCAACCATCAACATCAACTTCTACACCTTTTTCTGAAATATTACAAAATGATAGAGGTATAGAAAAACATATTATGTTGCCTAATTATGATTTCCTAGATGAATTGAGAAATGTTTTCATCAAAATTCCACTGTTGCAAGACATCATGGAAATTCCAATCTTAGCTAAAACCATAAAGGATTTGAGTACGAAGAAACCAGGAAGAAAAATAAAGGAAATAAAAAGAATTCAACTGGTAGGAAAAATAGCAGACATAATGATGGGAAAGATTGCCATTCAAAAATATCTAGATTCTGAAAGTCTGGTTGTCAAAACACATATCAATGGAATTGAAATTCCAAACACATTAATCTATTTAGGAGCATCAATAAACATCATGAGCAAGCAAACCATGGAACAGCTTAATCTTCCTAATCTTCTTTATACACCTACATTACTATAGTTAGCAGATAAGTCTGTAATCAAACCAAATGGTGTGTTAGAAGATATTTCAGTGTCCTTAGATTCTTGGGAGTATCCTGTTGATTTTATGATTCTAATTCCTAAAAATAATCTAGGAGGACATCCTCTTATACTAGGAAGACCTTGCTTGGTTACAGCTGATGCTTTCATTAGCTGTAGATCTGGTGATATGTACATCTCTGATGGAAATTCAACTAATAAATTCACTTTATATCCTCCAACAAGAACAATCATAGATATAGATGAAAAACAATGGATTGATGATGAAGAAGATATACAGCCTCTCTTTACTATTTCAAACATTAGTGAAAATAGTCAAATCTTGAATACTTTAGAAAATTATGAATCATCACCAGAATATGGATATGATCATTTCCAAGAAAGATATAATATTGAATATTTTTCATCTAGGCAGATGTCCCTCTACTCCATGGAATAATTTGGTAGCTCTACAATCGAAATGTTTTCAGGAAAAACCTTGAACATAAACAAAAACCTGGAAAAATTACAACAAGAAGAGCTAATCAAAACATTACAAAAACATTCATCTACATATGCATGGGAATACTCTGACATGAAAGGGATTAGTCCAAAGACTTGCACTCATGAAATCTATATAGAGGAAAATTTTAAGCCTATCAAACAACCTCAGAGAAGGATGACTCCAAATCTTAGGGAAATTGTGAAAGAAGAGTCACAAAAATTACTGAATGTCAACTTTATCTATCCAATTTCAGACAGTCAGTGGGTTTGTCCTTTGGTGATTGTACCTAAGAAAAATGGTTAATGGAGGGTATGCATTGATTATCGAGAGTTGAATAAAGCCACTCTTAAAGATCATTTTCATTTACCTTTTATAGATTAAGTGTTAGATACATTAGCAAGCAAAATTTATTTCTCATTTCTGGATGGTAGCAGTGGTTACAATCAAATTCTAGTTGCACCTAAAGATCATGATAAAACCACATTCACCTGTCCTTGGGGAACTTATGCCTACCAAGTACTTCCTTTTGCATTGTGCAATGCACCTGTAACATTTCCAAGGGTAGTACTAGGAATATTTAATGATCTAATACATGATTGTGTAGAATTTTACATGGATGAATTTACAGTCTAGAGGACTTCATTTGAATAAGCTTTAGAAAACTTGGAGAAATTTTTAAAAATATGTAAAGAAGCAACCCTTTCACTGAGTCATGAAAAATGTTTCATGATGTTTACTGGAGGTATTGCTTTAAGACATCATATTTCAGGAGATGGAATCAAAGTGGATAAATCAAAAGTTGAGGTCTATTAATCCCAACTTGCCAAAAGGATGTTAGAATTTTTCTAGGATTCACAAGGTATTATAGAAGATTTATAGAAAATTTTACAAAATTAGCATCCCCACTCTTCAAATTACTTACCAAGGATTGTGAATTCAAATGGAATCCTGATTGCCAGTTAGCATTTGAAACTCTAAAAGAAAAAATTTCTAAAGCACCTATCTTAAGAGGACCTAACTGGAAACTACCTTTTCATATATCAACAGATGCTTCAGACATAGCTCTAGGAGCTATGTTAGGACAAAAAGACCTGATCCCTTATGCCATCTATTACACAAGTAAAAATTTGAATCCTCCAGAGTTGAATTATACTGTGACTGAAAAAGAATTCTTATTTGTTTTTCATGCTATCAATAAATTCAAACATTACATAACAGGCTATGAAACCTTTGTTCACACAGATCACTCTGCAATCAGGTATTTAATGAAAAAATTTGTTACTAATAGCAGAGTTACAAGATGGTTATTGCTCTTACAAGAATTTAACATTAAAATTATAGATAGACCTGGAAAACAAAATACAATTGCTAATTTTCTATCTAGAATTCAAAATATCAAAGACAACACTCCAATTAAGGATAAATTTCCTGATGAATATCTCTTTGCAATAACTACTCAAACTACTTGGTTTGCAGATATTGCAATTATTTAGTTACAGGGAAATTACCTTCAAATATGCATGCTAGAGAGAAAAGAAGAATCATTCAAATTAGTGAAAAATATTCATGGATTACTAATGAATTGTATAAGACAGGTGCAGATCTTATTATCAGAAGATGTGTTCGAGAGGATGAAATTCCTAAAATTCTTAAGGCATGTTATGATGAACGCTGTGGTGGAAATTTTGTTGACAAGAGGACAACCTATAAAATCCTTCATTTAGGATATTATTGGCCATCCACCTTCAAATATGCCAAAGAATATGTCAAAGGGTGTGACAGTTGTCATAGGGTAGGGAAACCTGCTCCTTAAAATGAAATTTCATTACAACCTCAGGTACTTATTGAACCTTTTGAAAAATGGGCCTTGGATTTTGTCGGACCTATCAATCCTCCATCTAAACAAAAGAAGTATATCCTAGTATGCACTGATTATGTCACTAAATGGGTAGAGGCTAAAGCATTATCTTTTGTTAATGAAACATATGTAGTTAATTTTCTTTTTGAGGATATATTTAATCATTTTCGTGTTCCAAGAGAAATTGTAACATATCAAGGTGCTCAATTTACATCAAATATGGTACAAAATATGGTAGAAAATTACAAAATCAAGCACAGGAAGTCTACCCCTTACCATCCACAAGAAAATGGTCAGGTTGAATCTACAAACAAGGTTATTGAAGGAATTCTCACTAAGACTGTTCATATACATAGAAGAGATTGGGAAGAAAGGCTTCTTGAAGCCTTATGGGCCTATAGAACTACATGGAGAAACACAACAGGACATACTCCTTATGAACTTGTTTATGGGAAGCAACTATTGTTTCCTATAGAATTTCAGATCAAAACCTTCAAGATGGCATTCCAACTGGGACTTGATTTGACAGAAGCACGGAAGCATAGACTGGAGAAAATTAATGAACTAGATGAAATCAGACAAGATGTAGTCCAAATAACCAGTATAGTCCAGTAGCAAAGGATTAAATGGAATGAAAAGTATATCAAAGAGAAAAAATTTCAAGAAGGGGACTAGGCACTCTCGTTTGACTCAAAATTTAAGGATTTTCAAGGGAAATTTCAGACTCATTGGCTTGGACCAGATGAGATTGAGAAAGTCTTTGAAAATGGAGCAGTAAAGATCAAAACAATAGATGAAGAAAAGGTATCTCTTCTTTTAAATGGTCATAGGTTGAAAGTATATCATAAACCACTTTCAAAAGAAGATTTTGTCAGAAAATTTCAAGATAACATTGATATGGAGTTAGTGAAGAAGAATTCTTCTTCTTCACAAACTTAGCTTTTATTTTTCTATATCTATATATATATATATATATATATATATATATATATATATATATATATATATATATATATATATATGAAAACCAATCAATGATTGGCATACTTATGAAGAAAGTACAGGGTGAAAATCAGAACTCTCTGACATCCTATACTTTCATTTCTCTTTTCTATGAATAAATGCTCATATTTGCAAATCATAAATTGCAAATTCATTACACTCCATTGTCACTCCACTTCCATTTCATTCCACTTCCATTTCATTTCACCTCCATTTAATCATAACATTTTATTAGACTCCACATTCATATTCCATTTCATTTCATGTTCCATATCCATATTTCATATTCTTTTGACAGATCATATTCTACAGCCAAGCACATTCTGTAGCTACTCACATTCTGTAACTGGTTCTATTCTGCAGCAAATCTGATTCTGCAAACCACTCCAACAAATACAGAGATGATAATTGAAAAAGGAAAAAGGGATTATAGGACTATGTTCTAAATATCACCATGCTACAAAAGGAGTACCTAAGGAACAACAGAAAGCAACAACAAACAATAAAGTCAAATTTTGAGGTAAAATGTAGAAATTTATTTTAATAGCAAAAATTAAAACATGAAATATGTATAATGTGTACATTTATATGTTCCTTGGCAACCTATCATTCGAATTGATTAATCCTCATCATGATGAATCTCAGCCATATTCCTCATCTAATGTTTCACAACGGTCCATCATTAAAACCATTGCTTAATGACTAACGGTCATAGTCATAACGTAACCTATTAGGCCACGTCTCTCTAAGGCCGTATCATTCACTCATTCCCTACAGTCTACTATAAACCCTCTATCATATTCGTAACTCATTTCATCTTTTTCCCATAGCTATTTCATTTCCATCGCTCATTCACCTCCATCAAACTCTGTAGCCAATCCATTTTCAAACATAGAGGGGTAACTCTGAGGGCAAAGATACTCTGCACAGAAGAAGAATGGGTATAATTGTCAGAACAAAGCCAATAGGAGTCAAATACATGGAAGGATATCCACAAGTCAGAGAGCTACTACAACAAGCTAGATGGTAGATGTTTATACAAAAGTTAGATGGCTTCGATAATGAAATTAGCAAATCATTTGCCAGATATTTTGATGGGACTGAGGTGGAGATTAGAGACATCAAATTCACAATAACGAAATCATCCTTGGCTGAAGCAACAGAAGTTCCGAGCGAAGGAGAGCGGTGGTTCATAACGAAGAATTTCATAACGAGTCATGGAAGGGGATACTTAAAAATCTAGGTATGGATATTTTAGTCTTTAGAAGGGAATTCCAAGTACTGCTCTAAAACGTTAGTGGAGAAACATGCTGCTGATTTTGCAAAAAAATATAACTTGTGAGGGAGGGTATGGAACCATGTATGTTTATCATATCACATTGTTAATGAATTTTCTAAAAAACGAAGAGATCAACCTACCTTACTTTTTTCTCAATAGTCTAAGGAGAATGGACTCCAATGTCCAAAAGAGAATCCAAATTTTAGAAACCACTCTGCATCATCATGGTTTAGTAAAAATATTGGTTGAATTTTACTTAAAGAACATAGGAGACAATTGGGAAGATTTTCTTATAAGGAATCATTTTCAGGAACAACCAGAATCACCATCTAAGCAAGAAAATGCCAGGACAAGTAGAAGAAAGAAAACTAACATGGTTGTTGAAAACAGACTTGACACTCCACCACAGGAAGAAGATAAACAAATAATTTCTGAGAATTTAACAGAAATTAGGAAACAAACTAAGGCTAGAGGAAAGAAAAAAAAGCAAGTGAAGGTATTAATGAAGAGGATGAGAATCCTCCAAAGCTGAGAAGAAGCTCTAGAGTCCAACACATCATAAAGAAAACATTTACCAAGGAGAAAAAAGTCATAAATATAGATGAAGAAACCCCAGTTCCATCACCAATTGACAAATATCCTGAGTACAGTCCTCAAAACTCTCCTGTGTATCATTTTGAAGAAGGCCCCAGTAGAAGATCTCCTGGTATAGACCCAGTTCAACAGCAAATATATGATTATTTGGAATCAATGGAAAGAAGTGCCCCAATGAGCCAAGAAATACATGTCAATCCATAAGAACCTCTGATTGAAACTCTTAAGCAAGATGAATATGAATTAGAGATATTGAACAGGAAAATCAAGAATGAAAATGAGATTTTGAAAAAGCAAGTCAAGTTGAAAAATGCAATGAATGATAACTCTACTCTGCAACTAAGGTTATCACACAAGGAAAAAAGGAAATTGAAGAAGAAGAAAAAGAGGTTAAACAGAGCACTCATAAACCTCAGATTCAAACTTCTCATGAAAAGGCCAAGAATTGCATTGACTTCCAAAAGAAACAAAAGAATAAGGCTGGATGTCTTAGCTCAAGTTTCAGAACACATGCAGTAAGGGAGAATAACTTCAAATTTTTGCAAATTGCATGAGGACATGCAATGATTTTGCAGTGGGGGTATGTTGAACCCTAGGACTACCCTCTCCTTTACAGTTTTTCCCATCTCATTTCACCTCTTTTCCATCAGTTCATAAACCCTAATCAGTGAAGAATGCTAACGTTTGTCTCAAGGATACATACAAATGGTTGACATATTGTATTTTCATGATTTTTTCTATTTTGATAAGTTTTTGCAGATTAGCTACAGAATTCAACCTGTTCTGCAAATGACTATGCGTTCTGTAGCTACTCTTGTGGTTGAACATGTTACAGGTTTCAATTGAAGGAGCGGGCCACATGGGTGTTCTCAAAATCCCTCCTACATGGATTTCATCCTATTCATATGGACTAGATCGACATATGGAGGTGCCTAACCCTATGGTCAAAGATATAAGTCAAATACCATTTCCTATAGCAATTAGGACTCCTGATTTTTCTTCGTAGCAAATCATAAGTCCTAAAATTCCTAGTTTGGTTATGATTCAAAGATACACCTGTAGCTATTTTTCTTCATAGTTAGTTATAAAAATTACCTTTAAATAGAGGTTCTATAGAACCAAGAACAAGTTAAGTTTTTGTAGCACAAGTTTAGGATTACAGTGAAATACTCTATTTTCTAAAACTTTGTTTCAATAAAGAAGTTCAGTTCCCATATGCTCGTTTGATTACATTTCTGAAAAGCTAAGGAGTTAACCAACTTGGTAGTAGAGGGCCCCTCCTGCTAAAGGAGGTCTTTAATGCTTTCTAGTTAGATTTCTTCAATTATGTTTAGTAATTTATGTTCATGCTTAATTTCTAGTTTTTAATAGTTTAAATGCAACTGTGGAGATTTTCCTTCCGAAACGTTTCAAGGATATAGGACTTCTATCTTTAGTATTGGAATAAAGATTGAGGTGTCGAGAAACATGGTTGTTTAGTTTACTGTTTTGCCTTTTCAAATTCATTAGAAACTAGCTATCAATTGCTGTGTCTAATTGAACATTCATGAAAACCATTTCCCCATATTTTAAATCTTACATTGAATGGTTAAATGTGTTATAAGTGCAGTGGTTGAATGCATTTCATTTCTTATCATTTTATTGCTAATAAATAAAGGTGTAATTTATTTTTCCGAAGCCATTTCAAGAGGCCACAAGCTTCACAGTTGGATGAGACTGATAAGTCAATTATTCATTTAGTTATTTTTAGAATACATTTCATTTCTTGTCATTTTCTTGCTAGGAACTAAAGGTGTAATTGATTTTTCCAAAGCCATTTCAAGAGGCCACAAGCTTCACAGTTGGATGAGACTGATAAGTCAATTATTCACTTAGTTGGTTTTAGTTAGAAGATCTTCATTTCATTGCGACAAAAAAAATCTTCTTAAAGATCATTCTGAACGTAACTAACTTGAATATACTAAGCAAGGATGGTTAAATGATTAGATGTAATGGAATGTTTGAGTTATTTCATTTTATAGAGTTATTGTAGTTCTTTAGTTTAGACAGATGTAATGGTTGATTAGAAACATTACCACAAAGGGGTCACTCTCTACATATTAGGCAAATGGAGTAACTAAAACATCTTAGGTGATTTTTAAGAGCATTATTTGTTTCCTGTCTTAAGACTTTAGCAACTAAGGTACAAACAGTTGATTTCATCTCATAGGGTTTTGATCTAATCATTGAATGTTGAAACAACCTAAAGTACAATAGTTGAAAATTTTCCTTGCTTTCATTTTGTCTTCAAAATTGTTTTATTCATAGATCCATGGATTAGGTTTAATCACTAATTGAAGTACATGCTTTACATTTTTTATCAAAACTAGGTCTTAGAACTAGCCCATAAACTTTGGTTTCTTTTATACAAAATTAACTTAGTTTCATAATACTTCCTTTTCTTCCTTTTTAATTTAGATTCATTTTAACTTTTCTAATAGCCTAAGATAGCACACTAAGGATTAAAAAGACAAAACCCCCAAAAAAATAAGAAAGACACAAACAACGAAGTAAGGGAAAGGTCACTTAGGCACATATAGTGCACCACACTTCATCAGTTTACAAACCTTGGTTGATCATTTATGTAAGAAATTTAGAACACTAAATTGACTAAAAAAGACCTACACAGTACAAATACAATCACTTTGTGGAACCTGAAGACCTTAAACCCAAGTCAAGAAGAATACATAAATTGGGAACTGAGAAGAAAATTAAAACTGTGTGTTATATGATTAAACCTGTAAGCGAAAACCGAACAGTTGTCGTGGTAGGGGTTATGGAAAACTAACCTCAGCGATGATAGAAATAACTGGTATGGTTCCTTTAAACAACATATTAAACCAAAACAGGTTCCTATGAGTGTCGTCACAGATTAACAAAGGAAAGTTGCAAAGCCCGGAGGCGGTTCCAAGCAGCAGAACAAATGAGAGACCAAATTGAAGGGTGGGGTCGGTGGTTACCCTAACCATCCCACTCCACACCCACACCGTCGATCTCATGGATAAGGTATGGATGGCTTAGATGGAGCCAAGGAAGATCACCGGACAAGTGTTATCACATCAACCTTTACGCATGCAAGTGATTGCTATTAATAAGCCAGATTAATAGTGGTACCAAAACTAAGATTTAATTAAATTAATTGTGCGGTAAGATCTTACGTTGATTTAATGTATAGCAGTCAATAATACCAGATTAAAACCATAGACGTGTCAGGGAAAAAGCCCAACTGGAGTGGTGGCGTAAACATGAGTCTAATCAGATGCATGTCAAACCTTTGTTATGTATTGGTGTTTGTATAATATTTTCATTAAATCATAATCATGAATGTAAACCTTAGAATATTACAATTGATCTATAATTCAATAAGAATTTATTGCTAGATTGAGATGAAAGATTGAGATTTATTTTAAAGGTATTTATGCTATTTTTGTTTTGCAATTTAATTAAAAAATTAAATTAAATTAAAATATATATAAAATGTGTTTTTGCCCATGGGGAAGAATAAACGGTGATGGGGAAGTGATGGGGTGTATTGTGACGGAAATCCTTCATATGAAGGTCACAAGTTTATAACTTTAAGGGAAAAATTCATCCATGCTAAGGGTTGGTGTGGCTCAAGACTGTTGCAATCTCTTTTGGTTAGATGCCCAGGGTCGCACTTTCTCAGGTCAAAGATTAAGTGCGTATTATTTTTTTTTTTTTAACATGTCGGGTGCTATTTTGTTTTCCAACTATATGCTAGAGTTCTTGAGGAGAAACAGAGAAGGTAGCTACAACAAAATGCTACAACTTCTTTTCTCCTGCTGTTCAAAAAGTACCAGAATATAGAAATGCATAGATGCAGACAAACTGTGACACAAGAAAGACAAACTTGAAAGACATGCTTAAGAAGAGAGGAAGAGATCAGTTGGTGCCTAATATCAAGGCTCACACTAAGAAAAAAATAATATTTTTTACTATGAAATAAGTTATGATTTTTTTGAGCATATATTATTGATAAATTATGCTATTGAGTCATGATATTATAACAAAACCTATTTAAAAAATTCATGATAAAATGAGTTGAATCTTCATTATTAAAATCTTGTTACATGTCAGTTACACTCTTAGATTGAGTAGTGGAAATCCACAATAGTGATCTTTATTAGTAGTGATCAAGGGGCATCTAAAAAGTCAAAATCACTAGGTCCTAATATAAAGGCTTACTATAATAATAATTCAAAATAAAATTATTATTTATAAATAGCAATGTTAATATCAAGAAGTATTTTGATGCATATCATTTATGGATTCTTATCATTGTTTATCATCCATTTAATTTATATGGCTACTCTAAATCCCACTATTAAAACAAATTAATTGTTTTAATTCTTAAAATTTATTTGCTTATTTATATTAATAATAGAAAAGATCCAACCGCTCATTTTCTTCACTTGGCCTATACTTTCCCTATTGGATATTTCAGCGGGTCCTCTGATGGTGGGAAATGTGGTTGTGGTTTTTTTTTTTAATTCGTAGGTCTTGACAATAACTGCACGACAGAAATGGTGGCATTTTGGATAGCATTGTAACGTTCCCTTTGGCTTGATATTGATAAGATCGTGATTATTGGAGACACATTAATCATTATTCAATGGATACAAGGGATAAATCTAGATGGTAAAGATCCCGTCTTTACTAACTTATTTCTACGTCTCCTTTCAACTTTTTTTACAGAAAACAAAATTTAGAAGTTGATGCACTATCCAAGGGAGGCTCCTCTTTCCTGGTTAATGGTTAATAGTTCTATGGAGATGGTTTTTTGAGATATTTCTTTGTTTTTGTTTAGCTCTCTAGCGTTTTGTGGATGTGATCTCTACCTAATAGGCTTTTTGAGACGATTTTTTCAGGAATAAGTTTCCTACCTTTTCCTGCTTGCTTCCTGATATTTTGTTGACGTTGGGTTGTTGATTCCTTCTTTGTAGCTAGTTTCCTTGTTGTAGTGATGCAGTCTAGAGTCTTGTTCAGTTGTTCAGTTATTTGTTGTTTTATTGTATACTTGCATAATATTTTGGCTCTGGTAAAGATCCAAGACATTAAGCAACTGTTTTGTGTTTTTCTCCCAAAAAAAATCAATTTTTTCATAATTTTGTTTGTGATTAATTAAATTAAAGTTATTAAAATGTTTATTCATTATTAAACAATTAGTATTTCTTTTTAATTACTATATATATATATATATAACTCAACCAATTATAATATTGTATATCAATATATTTTTAATTATAACTCAACCATATAATAAATAAATAAATTATAATATCATAATATTTTATTCTTGAAATTTAGTTTACTATTTATAAATGTGATAAAAAATATTTATGGAAATAAAAGAGATTGTAATAGCATTTTGTTTTTTTATAATTAATTTCAAATCTCATAATTATAATTAATATTTATTTTTTTAATAATAATAAAAATTCAATTTTTTTAATTAATCATAATTAATATTTTTTTATAATAATAAAAATTCAATTTTTTAATTAATCATAAGTTCTTAATTTTTCTGATTAGTATATTACTTTTTTTAATCTTTAAATATTTCTGATTATACTATAAATGACAATATATAAATTAAAAAAAAAAAAAAACTAATATATAAAAATACAAAACTTTAAAAAGAAAGTTAAAGTTATTCAACCAATTTCTATAAACTCTATCTAAATGTTTTCTGCATGGTTAAATAAGTAGAAATCTTATTTGTAGAAATATTTTTGAGTTAAAATAAAGTTAACGTGCAACAACTTATATTTTTATCATTATATTGAGAATAGATGGTGTAAAATTATATTAATAGATGTTGTAAAATTATATTATGTAAATATTTAAATTTAGTCAATTATATAAAAATAAAAAGTAAAGTAAGGGGCATTTCAAGACCTTCCACCCTGGGTTTACTTCCCCCCTGAGCTTATCTTTCTTCCGGTTGAGGTGACCGGAATACAAAGCGAGGACGATACCTTCGCTCGGTCAACTGTCTCTGCCCCTGCCTTTTATGGGTGTTCCCGGTGCTGCTGGTGGTAAAATGTAATTAAAGTATAAATAAAATATCAAAATAGAATTATTAATTATAATTATTAATTAAACCATTTGAATTAGATAAAATTAAATTAAAATAATTAAATATTTTAAATTTAAATTTAAAATTAAGATAAATCTAAACTTATTTTAATTAAATTAATTTTTTTTAATATAACATTATTTATTATAATAATTTTCATACAGGTTAAATTGTCAATCGCTTCTCGATGCAATAAAAACATTTTTAACTTCATATCAATTATAAATTTACAATTTTGAACGGCCTACAAAAATTTATACCGGCCTACCAACCAGTGATGATTTGTGAGTCAAATGTTCCACGATACAATTATAATAATATAAATACCAATTTGATTTTGAAGCATGCCTTCCGTTTCCGGGTCAATAAGTTGGCAAGATTTACAATATGCCGCCCATGGATTTATGTTTGTAATCAGAGGCATCTCATCTTCCCTTCCCTCTACAAGTCAACGAGTTGGCAATCTTCATGATGCGGCACTTAATTTTGAGCGAGTTAAAAAGGTCTTGCACGTGGGAGTGGTAAAATAATATTTGTGGTATGTTTATTAAAAATTAATAAAATCGAAAATAAATATATTTGTGGTATGTTTATTAAATTTAAATAAATACTAGAAGTTGCAAAGAGAGGCAGATAGGTTTATTTAATTGGAAATGTTCTATGAGGGATGTATTTGTATGCATGTATTGTATTGCTTTGCATTTTGAAACACACATTGAAAATAAAAATATTACATATTTAGTTGGAAAAATTCTGTGAGAGATCTATTTGTATGCATGTATTGCATTGCTTGCATTTTGAAGCACACATTGAAAATGAAAATAGTACATAATGTTTTAAAATTATTCGAAGAGAATTAGTCTTTATAGATATGGTCCAACACAAACCTTTTGTGAGTTAATAGTTTCTTCCATTCTTTGCTAGGTTTTTTTGAATTTTTTTTTTTTTTTTGCAAATTAAAAGTTCTTAAATATTTCAATTAATTTTCTTTTAAAAAAATATGAATTGGAAAAACTTGTTCTCACATTGAAATATGTAATTCATTTAAATATTTAAAAATTATATTCTTCTAATTTTAAAAAATTATATTCTTCTAATTCTTGTAATTTGGTCAATGAAATAAAAAGCAATTTAAATTTAATTCTCCTAATTCAATTCTTCTAATTCTCATAATTTAGTTAATGAAATTAAAAACAATTTAAATTCAATTCTTTTAATGCTCATAAAAACGATTTAAATTCAATTCTTCTAATTCTTATAATTTAGTGAGAGTAAAACTTAACTTAAATCTTACTAGATTTGTAAATCTAAAATTATTATCTATAAAAATAAATTACTAAATCTAAACTATTTTAAAAGTTTAAAAAATAGTTTATTTGAACGAACATAAGAAATCACTTAATCTGTTTAAGTCACTTGGTTGTTGTCAATGTTTTTGAGTATTTGCTTATTTCCATGCATACACTGAATTTTCTTTTTGTGGGTAAGAGTAAACACATTTTTATTTTTGAGTATTTAGTTATTTCCATTTACACACTAAATTTTTTTTTTCTGGAAAGAGTAAACACATTTTTAAGATCTGGGAGCTATAAATCTCAACTCTATCTAGCGAATCCTTCTTTAATGTGGGGGCCATCAAACTTAGCCGATTCATACTGCCAGGGTTGATATGATTCATGGTGACACCCTATCTCAACATCTAGACCATATCTCAAGAAAGGAAAAAATACATCTAGCGAATCCTTCTTTAATGTGGGGGCCATCAAACTTAGCCGATTCATACACAGGATTGAGGCTCTAACATGGATTGTTAGAGTGGTGACATCTGAAATTGTTACTGTGGTGACACCCTATCTCAACATCTAGACCATATCTCAAGAAAGGAAAAAATACTTTAAATATTTAGAAAGGAAAATATATTTTTAATTAAAGAATAACTCATTTTATATTTTATATACACATACATACTTGAAATGCTATGGATTCTGGATATTTAACACAAGTCTGTTGGTTGGCTATTGTTGAATTAGGTTAGGAAAACAAACACCACCAATGATTGTTTGGGTTCTCAATGTCTTTTATATAGAGAAAGACAGTCTAAAACATTACATGAAAGTCAGAATTTATTGAGTCAGTTTAACTTTTCTTTGACCTTGAGGGACAAGTTAAATTACCTTGAGTCTGACTCTATGACTCAGGGCCAAGTTAGATTTCGTTTCCTTAAAGAACAGAGTGGAACTTGGAAGTTTGACTCAAGAGGAAATAGAGAACTTGAAAGTTTGACTCAAGACGAATTAGAATAGTTTCTAAATTTCTTATGCTTATTTGTTTTTCTGAAAACATTGTTTTTTTTTAAGCAAACTAACATTACATTGTAGAGGTTGTACTGAATTCTCACTTTTTGTATGGTGCTTAATTCACATTTTGTATGGATGCTTACTATATCTAATCTTGGAGTCATAGAGGAGTTTACTCTTGCAAGAGTCATCTTCATTTTTATGGATGTTTACTTATCTAATCTTGAGATTGAAGTGCATTTTAACAATGAAAACTATCAGTTTTTACTAAAGCTTTTTACTAAAGTTTTAGGAGGGAAAATATATTTTTGATTAATATAAGAATTTATGACACCTATAAAACGTGAAGAATAATATTCATTTTATATTTTATATAAACATGCGTACTTGAAATGGTATGGATTCTGGATATTTAACACAAGTCTATTGGTTGGTTGTTGTTGAATTAGGTTAGGAAAACAAACACAACTAGTGATTTTTTGGTTTCTCTTTGTCTTTTATATAGAGACGACAAGTCTAAAACACTGCCTTTGACCTTGAGTCTAACTTTATGACTCAGGGCCAAGTTAGATTGCCTTGAGTCTGACTCTATGACTCAGAGCCAAGTTATATTTCGTTTCGTTAAAGAACAGAGTGGAATTTGGAAGTTTGTCTCAGACGAATTAAAATAGTCTAGTGACATTTTCTAAATTTCTTATGCTTATTTTTTTTTTTCTTCTGAAAAGACTGTTTTTTTTTTAGCAAATTAACATTGCATTATAGTCTAGCGACATTTTCTAAATTTCTTACGCTTATTTGTTTTTCAGAAAAGACTGATTTTTTGTTTTAGCAAACTAACATTACATTGTAGAGGTTGTACTGAATTCTCACTTTTTATATGGATGCTTACTTTATCTAATCCTGGAGACATCGAGTAGTTCACTCTTGCAAGAGTCATCTTCATTTGTATGGATGTTTAATTTATCTAATCCTGAGATTGAGCTGAACTTCAACAATGAAAACTATCAGTTTTTAACAAATCTTTTGTAGAAGATGTTAAAAAAGTATGGAACTGAAAACTATCAGTTTTTAACAAATCTTTTGAAGAAGATGTTAAAAAAGTATGGAACTTCAAATTCTGATTAATAAAAAAAGAGAGTACAAAAACCAAATCAGGTCAACCTGATGACAATTTAGCATAAATATGTGATTTTAAAAAGAATATGAGCATAGATAGAAAAATGAGAACTATCTCAGGCTTACATTCTTGTGAGAATGAGTAATGAAATATGTTGATATGCCCATGGGAAGAAAGGATATTCAAGTCTTGCAATAAAAGCCTAGTTTATTACGAGAAATACTTATTGTTGGAATGGAATGCATAGCTACATTTATTAAAAAATAGTCAAATTTCAACCCATCTCAAAATAGTCAAATTTCAACCCATCTCAATCACATCAAATTACAGCTATTAAAAAATAGTAAAATATTAACCACAACAAACAGTGAAATATTAACCACAACAAATAAGAAAAGGTCAACTATTAACCACAACAGTAACGTAATAGGCATGTTTTACGAATCCTTATGTTATACCAATCCTACCAATATACCATGAACTTATTTTGTCATTAAAGAGCAAACCCAGAACAAGAAACCTTGGTTGAAAGATCTAAAGATGTATACTTTAAAAATAAGAACTTGAATAATGCTAGTTTCTTGAAAAAAATTCTATGCATTGTTTAGAATTAATAATTATTTATTTTATTTCTATGTAATTTCCCCGATTGAAATATTTTAATTAATATATTTTTATATTTTAATTCTAATAATTATTTATTTTATTTCTATGTAATTTCCCGATTGAAATATTTTAATTAATATATTTTTATATTTTAATTCTATTTTTTTCAAATGTAATTTGGCCAAATCCAAATGTTTACATATCATAAGCATACCACATCTCTTACATCATCTCTGACCAAATCCACTTGTTTACATATCATAACCATACCACATCTCTTACATCATCTCTGACCAAATCCACTTGTTTACATATCATAACCTTACCATATCTCTTACATCATCTCTTCTACTTGTTTAGATATAATAACCTTACCACATCTCTTACATCATCGCTTCCACTAAAATAAGATTTTTTTTAAATAATGAAATAAATTCTTCCACTAAAATAGTTTTTAGTTAAAAGTTTTTTTTAAATAATGAAGTAAATTCATCGAACACACAGAAATATTTGGTAGAAAATAGATCTTTAGTTAAAAGTTTTTTTTAAATAATGAAATAAATTCATGATCGAACACACAAAAATATTTGATAGAAGAAAAGAGATGCAGAAATATTTGGCAGAAGCAAAGAGATGCAAAGGGATGCGTGGACCAGCTGTAGAATGGAATGGTTTTTTTAGCTTTTCCAACTACCACTTCCACTACTAATTTAATGAATATCTCCATTACTAATTTGATAAATATTTTCATTACTAATTGAATAACTGTAAAACACTACTAATTTGATAAATAGTTACGATAAATTTTCCATATATTTAAAAATAATAATAGCAAAGAAGCAAAGAATGAAAGAGAAAAGTTATGCTTGAACACACCCTTCCACATAAGGAGAGACTCAAGTTGGATCTAGCGCTGAAAGAATTAAAGAGAAAATCCCAAGACATTGAGATAAAATCACAAGTATTATGATTCCAAAACATTTTCGCTTGTTTCGTGATGTAATGGATTTCATAGACCCGTAAAATCAAATCAACAGCAAAAATAATGGTTTAGATTCACCTTTCTGATATGCCAAGGAAGCACATCCTCTCTGTCATTTTGATTAATCAGTGCATTAGTTGAATCACTACAAAAGAACACCGCTCTGGATCTTGAGCTTCTTGATAAATCTCGTTCTGTTTGTCGTCTCCTTTCCTATATTCGAACCGGCGAGGCCGAACATTCCAGTCACTGGCTTACCTTACAGGTACGTCCTGCATGAGAAGATCGTGAATGGAAAAACTTCCGCAATTCTAATCTTTCGCTTCAGGAATCGTTGTTTGAGGAGAATTTCTATGTAGGTTGAAGATAACAATGAAGGATGTTAGCAAAATTGGGTCATGAAGTTGGTGATGGACGGCAGTTGAGTCTTGAGGGTTTCAAGAATGGGACTTCATTATTTTCTGCAAGAAAACCATTGTTGCATGTAGAAGAATATATTTCTAAAAAGATATTGAAAGAAAATTAGAAAACTTTTGGCGGAGGTGAAGTGAAATTTACCGTAAATGTAAGGATTTTTGGCGGTGGTCAAGTGAAATTTTCCGTAAATGTAATAATTTCTAAGTGTGATTTATCTAATCTGACAAAAGCACCACCATCAAGCACTTACAGATACTTTTGATCTCGCAGTCCACCATGGTCACCTAAACAGAGCTTTGTTCTGTTGCGGACCCTTATTAGGCAGAATACTGAAATCCTAGAGGTGGCTTTCGAATTCATGCTGAGGTATCCTGTTGAGGCTTTTCCCATGAGGTTCGGCATTCTCCACAACATCTTGTAACCAAATTTTGAAAGCTTCTATAAAATCATAACTAACTTCATACTTCTCCACGCAACTAAATTTGGTGAATTCCTCGCACCCTCTTCATATTTCACTATGCTACTAATTTATTATTGTAACCAAATTTGGAGAGCTTCTATAAAATCATAACTAACTTCACACTTGTAACCAAATTTGAAGAGGTTCTATAAAATCATAACTTAAGACTTCTCCGCGCAGTTAAATTTGGTGAATTCCTCACACCGTGTTCATATTTCTCTGCGCTATTAATTTAGTAAGTCTCTATGCAATTATAACTAAGTTTCGCTGCAAGACAGATGTAAAATTAGTATCAAAAGGGAAGACAAATATGTAACAACATTTGCCCAATTTATCGGCGTAAAGCAATTACACGGGTGTGAAAAATTGGACAAATGTTACATCTTAACATACGATATTGACACATGTCATAAGCATAATGAAACATAAGCTATTGGACACATGTCATATGTATAATGAAAGGGAAAGGGAAGATGAAAACGAATGTGAAATGATTCAAAACAAAAATCCTATTGGCCTAATTAACTTAATTTATAAAATTTATAAAAATTATATTAATTTAAGTTATAAAATTTTTCGTAGGATTTTCTACCAAGCCATGGATATTTTTTTCTATATTGAGAGTATAAATGTGGTGTTACTCGATTTAAATTAGAAATATTGGCCTTCCTGCATAGAGTGGATGGTATATAATCAACGTGGATGGAAACATTTGCCTTCCCACATAAAGTCAATGGTCTATAATCAGAATCAATGGTTTATGATCAATGTCGATGGTTCAAAGGCCTTGCACCTCAAGATTTAATACACTCCTTTAATGGTCTAATATACTCCTATGATGGATGCTATCTAGAGGCCCCCGCAAATGATTTACTCTACACACTACTATATGTTAGATGTTATGTCACACTGCTAATGTCAACAAAGGATATCCAAAAGGTGACTATGGGGGCAAATTGGTCATATACCTAAGAGGAGGTGGCTCTTTCAATGGATTATATCTTGCATTCGTTCAATCATGGGTAGTGGAAAATCCAAAAGGTGACTATGGGGGCAAATTGGTCATATACCTAAGAGGAGGTGGCTCTTTCAATGGATTATATCTTGCATTCGTTCAATCATGGGTAGTGGCATGAACAATACCTTAAGAATTCACTAATGTCACCAATTAAGAACTCTTTCCACAATTCCCAAAGAAAATATAATGACACCTTCATCTACCTTTCCACAATTCCCAAAGAAAATATAATGACACCTTCATCTATTTTTCTTTCTAATTTTCTTTCTAGGATCACATGTGCATCAATCCATGCAAAGACATATCTTCCTTAATCATATCTGCATATCTTCCTTAATCATATCTTCCTTACATGAGGAGGTTGGTTGGATCTTGATCAATATATAACTCCACAATCATTTATTTGTGATATTCAAATCCTTTACTTTATCTTTGCTAATACTAGTGAATAAATGATCTCATCTTGGCCCTATATTCAGTGACATATTTCAATTGAATGTGAATACTATTAACGGAGGTAATATATCTGTTACTAATGCAGACAATAATGAGATTAAGGTATGTGGTGAATGAAACTTGTGATGGTTCCCTTGTGTATTTAAGCTATTCAGCTATTCAATCAATATCCTTAAATGATTTATATCTTTTGTGATTCATATTTGAGGATTAAAATCAATGATTTATATCTTTTGTGATTCATGTTTGTGATTGTGACAACCTAAACATGACTTATATCTTACCAACTAACCCAAGCAAGCCTTTAGGCTTGGAAACTTTACTAAAAGCATGTGTACATTCAATAAGGCTTCGGAATTGGAAACTTTACTTAAGGGTATGTGTACATTCAATTGTGTCGGCAAGTGTTTGGTCTGTGCGATAATACTAGGGAAAACAGTGAGACCCCTTCGCCATTTTTTCCTAATTTATGAACCTAGAAACATGATAGAGTTTGTGAAGTAAAAACAAGAGGGGCTGCCAAGAAGCAAGTCTCTACCGTGAAGGATATGCATGTGGCTTACGCATATGGCTTCCTAAGTATAATGTAGGGCCAATGGTAATTGTAATCATATGCTCTCAATATATTAAAATAAATCCTCCTACGTATAATGTAGGGTCGATGGTAATTGTAATTATATGCTGTAAATATATTTAAAGAAATCTCCTAAATGGTAATTGTAATTATATGCTGTCAATATATTAAAAGAAATCTCCTAAAAAGGAAATATCCTATAGGAAAATAGTTGGAATTTACACATGAACCTACCCATAGGTAAAATAAAATCATAAAATAAAATCTTAAAATATTTACTTAAGATGAAAAAACATAAGTCTGGTGATTAATGCCAAGGATTGAATAGTAAAGGCCCAAGTACATATAGAATAGTATACAATATTGAAAGACTTACTTAACATGAAGAACATGTAAATGAGGTGATTAATGCCATTAAAGGTCTAATTTCATGTCTAATCCTTGTAATTCCAAAGCTTTGCATTGTTTTCTTGGAACTACGAAGATTTATGTCTTGGAACTCTGTTCCTTATCTCTGAGATAAATGGCTTGGCATATAAGTGATCACTCTTTGAGATAAATGTCACTATGCCATATAAGTGATATGTAGGAAAATATATACCATATAGAAATAATTATTTTAAAAAAGTAAACTACTAATGAGAATTTAATGGCTTGGTATATTCTGAATACGCTAGGAAATAAATGAGACTGGTAAATAAGTGATCTGTAGGAAATAAATGGCTTGGTATATAATTAGAGAAGTCTAGGTACCTCTAGAAAAATAATTGTTTAAAAAAAAAGTAAACTAGTAATGAGAATCAAGTTAAAGAAAGAAATATATAGTATATAGTTAGAGAAGTCTAGAAGAAATAATTATTTAAAAAAAAATTAAACTATTAATTAGAATTACTAGGTTAAAGAAAAATAAAAATGAAGTAAATTGACATATAGGTGATCTATAGGAAAGAACTATAGAAAGAAATATATATTATATAATTAGAGAAGTTGAGTATCTCCAGAAAAAATAATTATATTTAAAAAATTAAATATACTAATGAGAATTACCAGGAAAAAAAAAGTGAAGTAAAATCTCTTCACCTAGCAATAGTCAAAGGAGAGTAGATAAAAACATAAAAAGAAAATATTTTAACACATTTGGTAGTCAAAGGAGAGTAGATAAAAACATAAAAATAAAATATTTTGACACATTTGGTGACTAGTCATCTACTAGTATGCAAGTTGAACAAAGTGAAAGATTTAATAACTGACAAATTTTTTTTTCCAAAATAGACCGAACTTGCAACCATATCTGAACGCAGAAAATTGATCACTATGATCAAGAAAATTTACAGTGGAAAAATAAGAATGAACAAAGTGAAATATTTTATAACTGGAGCAACAATTTCCCAAAATAGACAGAACTTGCAACCATGTTTGAACCCAGAAAAATTATCACTATGATCAAGAAAATTTACGGTGTAAAATGAGGACTTATATATATATATATATAATCTAGATCCGGTATATGTCATACATATTGATAAGGTTGATAAGGTCCGATGTTTGCATAACGTTCACAAGGAATTTAGTGTTAATTTAACAAAAATACCCAGTTCGAGAGTGAAATTATACAACTCTAGAACCCTGACATAATTTTAAACAATTGGCCGCCTAGGGAGGGCATGCCGTGAAGATACCTACAGACTGTAGGCTAGGCTTCCATTAAAAAATGGTTATCATGGAGAGATAGATTAAAAATGCATGAAGTTGAGGCAAAAAGAGAGATCAAATAACAGTAATTTAACAGCTATTAATTATAATTGAAAGGATAAGATAAATATATTCACAGTCACAAATAACAGTAATTTAACAGCTATTAACTATAATTGAAAGGATAAGATAAATATATTCACAGTCACCTATTCACAGTAACATATAAGTAAGGGCCTTAGCTAGTGGTAAGGGCCTTCCTTGCGAAGCCGAGACATAGGACATTGAGGATTGAGGTTAAATCATTGAAGTGGAAAGATTGGAGTCAAAGCTCTTAATACACATCTAGTTGGTAACTAATAAGATCAATTGCATTGCTTGGGAAGTTTCATTCTTAAGTTAAAATTAAATTTTAAATTAATTAAAGAAATGACTTTCGGGCTCACATTGCATAAATGCCAATTGTCAAACTTTTGATTCCAAAGTTGCATGAATGCCATTTGTTAAGGTATTGATTACGAAGTTCCAATCTTTCACCCTGGAGAGGAAGGCTAGCATTCTTGGATGTTGAAATATTAAATTCCCAGTCGTGCCTTGGGCCGGGAAGAACAAAGAACTAAGTACAAAGGCAGCAGCAGCAACAGAGTTGAGTGCGCATCACTCTGTATTAAAGAATCATGGAGAAATCTGTATGAATGAAATTAAATTCTTGATGGGTCGCAGTCACAGATAGCAGATGAAATTAATTTTGATAGGGGCGAAGTTGATTTCTGCAGAAGAAATGATATTTCCTGTAGTTCAAATCTATGTAGGAGCAGAGAAAATTAAAAGACAGTCATTTCGGGCTTTAAAGCCCTCAACAACCAAAGTTATTTTGAAACAGTGTCTTGTTGATATGGCGGAGTTCCGCAAAGCGGAATGTTTTAATACAAACAAAACATATATAATAATCGTACCCACAGCAGCGGTCCATGGGTCCACTTGACCACGTGGCGACACCTTGTGGAATCGCTTGGTTTCAATCGCAAGGTTTAATCGAGATTTAATTCCCGATTCCGATTAAAAGGCGGACCCGACCATGTTATGAGACGGAGTTAATAATGCCATCGCATCCGAGAGCTGATCGTAATCGGAACTTTTATGTGGATCACAAGTATTCCATAGCAGGTTACGTTGGATGTTTGCGATGCGATTCAATCGCAATCGCAACATCGCACTTCATCACGGTGCAAGTTTTTTGTTGACATCACAAATTTGCCGATTGCAGATTGCCGACTGCGAAGTGGTCCCCACTCGTACGTCAGGCATTTCATAATTTAAAGTTCCGCAAAGGATTTTCCTTTGTATTTGGTTTTATTTTTGTTTTTTGGGTTTTATAAACGCCCGCCATATATATAATGTAAAAACGCCGCGGACAATGGTAATTTGCATTTGTTAGTTTTCGCGATGGCACGGAAGAAAGACGGAGAGAGACATAGCGATTTTGATATTTTGAGAAAACGAGAGAAAGACATGCCTTCCATGCCTTGCATACATACTTGATCACCATTGTTGTTATCCCTCTCAGAAGAGGAAGAATTTGTAACAATTTTGAAAGTAATAGAAGTTTGTTTTAAAAGTCTTAAAACTCTGTCTCCTGCTCAATTTGTTTAAATTTATCTGTGTTGTAGAAGGGAGATTATTTTCTCCATTACTTTCTTCATTCGGAATTCTCAAAATTCCAACATGGTATCGGAGCCAGTTCAAGATCTTTGAAGGATTCAAAGAAGCTGAAGAAGAAGACCGGTTGTAGTGTTTTCTCCAGCAGCGTGAAAAGCTCAACAGAGGTCGAAGTTCAGGTATTTCTCAAAAATAATAGTGATGTTGCTTTGTATTTAAAAAGGATTTTTTCTTTCAGTAAAGGAAAGACAGTCTGTTTAAAGTCAGAGTTCAGTTTTGAAGCAATGGCTGGACCAAGCACTGGTATGAGTCTTGGAAGTGTTCACCTTCCATAGTTTAATGGAAAGAACTATGATTATTGGGCCATTACCATGAGAGCCCTGTTTGTCTCACAAGACTTGTGGGAATTAGTAGAAGATGGTTTTGTTGAACCAGCTGATGAGCAGGCTTTTAATGCCTTAACTCAAGCAGAGAAAGATGTGTTGAAGAATAATAGGAAGAAAGATGCTAAAGCTCTCTTTTGTTTGTATCAAGCTGTAAATGAGAGTGTGTTTCCAAGGATAGCAGCAGCTAAGAAATCCAAGGAGGCATGGGAAACTCTGAAAGTAGCCTATCAAGGTATGGAGAAAGTTAAGACAGCAAAACTTCAGTTGCTGAGAAGATATTTTGAAACTCTTTGCATGAAAGAGTCAGACAGTGTTGACACATTTTTCACACATGTGATTGGGATTGTCAATCAGATAAGATCCCATGGAGAAACTCTTGAAGAAAGAAGGATTGTGGAGAAAATTTTGAGATGCTTACCCTCAAAGTTTGATGTTATTGTAACCACCATAGAAGAGACCAAAGATCTCTCACAGTTCACAGTGGATGAACTGCATGCCTCGTTGATAACTCATGAACAAAGGTTGAGCAGAGATGAAAACTCATCTCTTGAGCACGCCTTCAAGACCCAGATGCCTTCAGGAAGAGGAAGAGGTCAAGGAAAAGGAAGAGGAAGAGGCAGAAGCCAGAATAGAGGTGGAAGGAACAGCCCTTCACATTCACATGGAAGGAGCAACAGTCAAAGTCAGAGCCACGACCAATGCAACAGCCAGCAAGGTGGACATCAACACCAACATGCTCATGGACAAAGGTATGACAAATCCAATGTCCAATGTCATTATTGCAAGAAATATGGGCACTATGCCAATGAATGTAGAAAGAAGCAAAATGACATGAAAAATAGGCAAAATGCTAATGTAGCAAAAGAGGAAAAGAACCCAAGTAATGTGTTGTTAGCTTGTAATGTAGCACAAGATAGAAATGATGATGTTTGGTTCTTAGATTCAGGTTGTAGTAATCACATGACTGGCAACAGAGCAATGTTTGCCAATCTTGATGAAGAAGTTAAATCTGAAGTGACCACAGGGACTGATACTAAAATCTCTGTCAAAGGGAAAGGCAGAGTAAGTATTCGAGCAAGGAATGGGGAGCAAAAATTTGTTCCTGATGTGTATTATGTTCCAGGTCTAAAATGTAATCTTTTGAGCGTTGGGCAGCTCATAAACAAAGGTTACAATGTTATATTCAAAGATGATGTGTGCACCATAAGAGATATTCCTCCAAGTAAGAAAATTATTGTTGAAATTCAAATGACCAGCAATAGAATGTTTCCGCTCAAGCTCAACATTGACTTGAAGCAAAAAGGAAAGAATGTAGCAGCTGTAACTCAAGAAGCCTTCCAGAAGGAAGAGAAAGATGAAAATTGGTTATGGCATTTGAGATTTGGACATCTCAATTTCGGAGGATTGAATTTGCTGCACAGAAAAGGAATGGTAAGAGGTTTACCATTGATTGAAAAGCCTGACAGCCTATGTGAAGGCTGCATCTTGGGAAAGCAACACAGAGAAAATTTTCCTTTAGGGAAAAGCATAAGGGCGAAAGCACCTTTGGAAATAATCCACTCAGATTTATGTGGGCCGATGCAAACAGCATCTGTTTCGGGCAGCAATTACATGCTGACTTTCATTGATGATTTCACACGAAAAGTGTGGGTTTATTTCTTAAAATATAAGAGTGAAGTCTTTCAGAAATTTCGTCAATTTAAAGCTCTTGTAGAAAAACAGAGCGGACTTCACATTAAAGTCCTCAGAACAGATAGAGGAGGAGAATATATCTCAAAATAATTTCTGCGTTTTTGCAGAGAGAGTGGCATACACAAGCAGTTTACCACCAGGTACACGCCGCAACAAAATGGAGTGGCTGAAAGGAAGAATCGAACCATAATGGAGATGGTGAGAAGTATGCTAAAGGCGAAACACTTACCGAATGAGTATTGGGCAGAAGCAGCAAACTGTGTTGTATATATTTTGAATAGATGCCCCACAAAAGCCGTGATGAACAAAGTTCCAGAAGAAGCGTGGAGTGGCAGAAAATAGGGAGTCACCCACATGAGAGTTTTTGGGTGTGTAGCATATGCACACATTCCAGACAAATTGAGAAAGAAGTTGGATAGTAAGGGGAGAAGTGCATTTTCCTTGGATATTGTGAAGATTCCAAAGGATACACACTGTATAACCCATCCACAAAGAAGTTTGTAATTAGCATAGATGTGCAATTCATCGAAGAGGAAGCGTGGGATGGAAGCATTGAGAAAACAGTCAATGTCAAAAATTGTTTATCTCATGATGAAGATGATGTAGATGTGGTTGAGATTAATAACCCATCCATTGCACAACCTCCAGCAGCGCAAGGCCAGCAAGGGACGCCTCAAGCGGCAGTAAGAACACCCTTGAGAAGAAGCGGCAGTGGTTCACCGAGTACACCACAAGGAGCAGAATCGAGTGCTTTCATCAAGCACGTCTACACCAAGTGAAAGAGGAACAAAGTTTAGAAGTCTCAGAGAAATCTATGAGCAAGGAGCAGCAGATGAAGGTATGAATTCCCTATTTGCTTTGTATTGTCAAGTTGATGATCCTATTCATTTTGAAGATGCTATTAAAGATAGAAAATGGATAGAAGCTATGGATGATGAAATTAAAGCCATAGAGAAGAACAAAACATGGGAGTTGGTTGATCTCCCAGAAGGCAAGGAAGTCATTGGAGTTAAATGGGTCTATAAGACCAAAAGAAATGCTGAAAGAAAAATAGAAAGACACAAGGCCAGACTTGTTGTCAAGGGATATAAGTAGAAGCATGGAATTGATTATGAAGAAACTTTTGCACCAGTTGCAAGAATGGAGACAGTAAGAGCAGTGATGTCAATAGCAGCACAAAACAAATGGAAATTATACCAAATGGATGTAAAATCTGCATTTTTAAATGGAGTTTTAATGGAAGAGGTATATGTGGAACAACCTCTCGGATATGAGAAGAAAGGCCAAGAGCATAAGGTCTGCAAATTGAAGAAAGCTCTTTATGGGCTGAAGCAAGCACCAAGAGCATGGTACAGCAGAATAGATTCCTATCTATTGGAGAATGGATTTGAAAAGTGTGAGGGAGAACCCACCCTCTACATCAAAGAAAAGGATGGTAAGTTATTGATTGTTGTTTTATATGTTGATGATTTAATTTTTACAGGTAATGATGATTACCTTGTTGAAAGTTTTAAAACAGTCATGAAGGATGAATTTGAAATGACTGACATGGGTTTATTAAGATACTTCTTGGGAATAGAAGTAGAACAAAATGAGAAAGGGATTTTTATATCTCAAGCAAAGTATGTAAATCAAGTTTTAGAAAGATTTAACATGCAGGAGTGCAAAGCTGCAATTACTCCCACTGTAATGGGATTGAAGTTAAGTAAGAATGACAGCAGTAAGGATTTTGATCCAAGTTTGTATAAAAGCATAGTTGGCAGCCTCATGTATTTAAATGCAACTAGGCCGGATATTATGCATGCTGTTAGCCTAATTTCCAGATTTATGGAGAAGCCAAAAGAAGCACATTGGCAAGCAGCAAAGAGAATTCTGAGGTATGTGAAAGGAACTAAAAGATTTGGTATTTTATATACTACTTCAGAAAGTTCAGAATTAGTTGGATACACTGACAGTGATTGGGCTGGAAGTGTAGATGATCGGAAGAGCACTTCCGGTTATGTTTTTCATATGGGTTCAGGAGCCATTTCATGGGCTTCCAAGAAACAGCCGATTGTAGCATTATCTACAGCAGAGGCAGAATATGTGGCAGCTACAGCAGCAACGTGTCAAGCGATTTGGATGAGAAGAATGTTGAGAAGTTTGTGCCAAGAATAGGTAAAGGGCACTGTGATTTATTGTGACAATAGCTCAGCTATTGCATTGTCAAAGAATTCTGTGTTTCATAAAAGAACAAAGCACATAGACACAAAGTATCATTATATCAGAGAATTGGTGAATAATGGTGAAGTTGTTTTACAGCATTGTAAAACAGAGGAGCAGTATGCAGATATTTTAACTAAACCATTGGGACAAAAGACATTTGAATTTCTAAGAAAATGCCTGGGTATGATGAATAACCCAGAAACTGACTTTAAGGGGGAGTGTTGAAATATTAAAGTCACCTGTCGTGCCTTGGGCAGGAAGAACAAAGAACAAAGTACAAAGGTAGCAACAGCAGCAGCAACAGAGATTGAGTGCGTAGCACTCTGTATTGAAGAAGCATGGAGAAATCCGTATGAAAGAAATTAAATTTTTGATGGGCCGCGACCCGCAGTTACTGAGATGAGAATGAATTGTGATTGAGAGGCAAAGTCGATTTACGCGAAGAAATGAGATTTTTAAGTAGATCTATTCTACGAAGGAGCGAATTTATTAAAGGCAGTCATTTCGGGCTTTTTCGGCCTCAACACCCAAAGTTAATTTTAAACGAAATTAATGCTTGTTGATGGGAGAATTCCGCAAGAGGAACGTTTTAATACATACAAAACATATATAATAATCGTACCTGACGGCGGAGGCCGTGGGTCCATGACACGGTCGACGACACCTTATTGGAATCGCTTGGTTTCAATCGCAAGGTTCAATCGGCGATCTTTTGTTTTGTGCCTCGATCAAAAGGGCGGACCCGACCATGTTATGAGACGGATTTAATATTACCATCGCATCCGAGAGCCAATCGCAATCGGAACTTTTATCTGGTTCGCAAGTATTCCATAGTAGGTTACGTTGGATGTTTGCGATGCGATTCAATCGAAATCGCAACATCGCACTTCACCACGGTGCAATTTTTTTGTTGACATCACAAATTTTCCGATTTCCGATCCGCCGATTGCGATGTGGTCCCCACTCGCAAGTCATACATTTGAATCTTTATTGTTGCGCAAAGGATTTTCCTTTGTATTTGGTTTTATTTTTGTTTTTGGGTTTTATAACCGCCGCGCCATATATAATGTAAAACGCCCCGCGAGCAATGGTAATTTGCATCTATTTAGTTTTCGCACGTTGTGCCGTGAAGAAAGATGCAGAGAATAATAACAAGAAAGTTGGTATTTTTGAGAGAGATGTAGAACACTTGTGCATTGCGTTTGTAGTGCCTACCATTGTAGTTATCCCTCTCGTAAGAGGAAGAATTTGTACGCTTTGAAAAGTAATAGAAGTTTGTTTTAAAGTCTGTAGGAACTCGTCTCCTCGCTCGTTGTTTAAATCTCTCTCGTGTTGTAGAGGGGAGCTTATTCTCTCCACTTCCGTTTGCTTGGAATTCTCAATAATTCCAACATTGGATCATAGCTGGACACTTCGACGCACCAACGTTGGTAGGCTTGAGCTGTGCGTAAGTCTACCACAATTGAGGGTGCGTATTGAATCGAATCCCAAGGATGTCTCCCCGCTCACGTACTTGGTAGATCAGGGAATGAGTAGTAGTTCTCGGCACACTTTGTAGGTCAGGGAATGAGTAGTAGCTCTCGGCACACGTACCTGATAGTACTTGAGAGCTCCAGGAATGGGTAGCTCTGGTACTTGGTAGTCTCCGTAGCTAGAAGAAATAGATGCCTAACTAGAAGAGATCTACGAATAATGCTCTTTGGCTTTCACCATTAATACAGATATATCACGATTTTGAGCAAGCCATTGAAGTCTTTCGCTCAGGTAAGAATCAAAACAATTTTATTTTACCCATATTTACCTTGCTGTTAGGGAATAATTTGTCTTTTGTCAATAATGAGGTAAGAATCAAAATAATTTTATTTTACCCATATTTACCCATGCTGTTAGAGAATAATTTGCACAAAACAATTTTACCCATATTTACCCATGCTGTTAGAGAATAATTTGCACAAAACAATTTTACCCATATTTACCCATGGTGTTAGAAAATAATTTGCACAAAACAATTTTTACCCATATTGTACAGAGTTTGTTTCTACCCATATTGTACACAGTAAAATATATCAGCATCATTGTACCAGCGGAAAAAAACACATAAAATTCTCTATATTAAAAGGGACTTTCTTGAAATATCTATGTGAATAAGAAAACAATTTTACCTCTTTACCCCATGTAGTACAGAGTAAAATATATTAGTATTCATTTATATCAATATTCATTGTACCCATGATGCAAGTGCAATAACCATAAACCGAATGTAAACCGAATGTAAGAACTCAAAACTTACCGAATTTAAACGAATGTAAAAACTCAAAACTTAAACACGGTAAGCATGCTGTAACTGGAACAAATTTAGACCGGCTGGGCCGGGTATGCTCCCAAGGAATGACCAGTAAAAACCACGATTATTCCCCTATCATAGTCGAGACAGGCCTCCAACAATAATCAAAATTACGAAATATAAATAGCAAGTGCAAGAATAATTTTAACAAGCTCACTGTTTTATTATGGCGTTCCTGTCACTTCCTTCAAGCACTCTTGGGTTAAAATAATGTATGTAAGACCATAGGCTATAACTTAAAAAACAGTGCCGAAAACCATGCAGATCGACACATGTTTGCTTATTTACCAAAGATACTTGTTTACTCGTGGAATCATTAGATTACAAACCAGAATTATCATTTTCCAAGGAAATAATCATTCCTAAATGCGTGATGCATTTTTCTTAATATAAAAAGTTTAAAATTAATGCATAGCATTAGTTCATTTGAAAGTAAAATTCTTCTGACAACTTATACATATCCTAAATTTTGGGATGAAATTTTCATTGATTGGTGAATTGAAAAAATGGCGATGTTCGATTAGCAAATAGAAAATGGTAGGGACACCATATATGAAAACTATATTTTAAACGTTAAAATGTGTATTGAGATATGTGCGAAGTTCATGGTTAAGAACCTTATTGTTAAGAACCATTTCGATTACAATAGTCCCCGGTAAGGACTAATAATATGTGCTATTAATAATGTATGCATGGTGTTTGGCCATATTAGTAATCTAATATGAAAGCTTAACGAAAGTGAATTTAAAAAAAATATATTTTTATTTATTTTCATTTTTAACAACATATACATTTTCTTTGAAAAAAAAATGCATACATTTTTGTTTTTAAACACATATATATGTTTAAAAAAAAATCATGAAAAATACATGTTAAAGAAAGTTGAGCAGTATTCTCATATAGAAATTCATATATTGATATTATGATTCAAAATTGTCAATATTGAATATCACGAAAAATTGAACTTTAGAGTAATATTAGATATTTTAGTAAAAATGTATTTTTATTATTCTGATTAACTATAAATAGTTAAATATAAAATTAGGAAAAACTATCTAGTAGCTTTTTAAATTATCAAAATTAGAGATTTAAGAAACTTCTCTGATCTATTTTCTTATCAATATTTTCTTAATATCCATTTTATCATCAATAAAAATTAACATTCAACACCGTCATCATAATCATTTTGTATTATGGAAATCTTCGCAACAACACCAGCATTGCTTACCTTTTAACTCATCAAATTAATTAATCCATCCGAACCCTATATTTGAACGGCCTACCCACCCGTGATGACATGTGAGTCAAATGTTCCTCGATACAATTATCATAATATATATGGAAATAGCAATTCAATTTTGAAGCATGCCTTCCATTTCGGAGTCCATGAGTTGACAGCATTTACCATCTGTCGGCCATGGATTTATCTTTAGATTCAGCGGCATCTTCGCTGTCCAAGTCAATGAGTTGGCAACATTCACGACCCGCTGTTTGTTTCGAGCGGCTTAAAAAGGCTTGCGCGTGGCAGTAGTAAAGCTTAGAGCAATCCAAACGTTCTCACTGAGTACTCTTTTAAGAACACACAGCGTCCCTTGTGTCAGCGCGTTGAACGGCTTCCCTTTCTGGAGCGTGGATTTGCTTTAGTTTTATTATTTTATATTCAGTTGGATCTTTCCTCTATCTTTGTCACGAGATGGCAACAGCGACATTTACAAAGACAACCGTAATACGGCTTCCTCCGTCCATTGTTCGAAGTTTACCTTCAATCCAGAAGGTATCACAGTGGTCATCCGGATGTGCCATTCATTCGATCTGTCCACCTTTGCTGGCTGCATCTACAGTGTCGTTTCATCGTTTTCTTTTTAACTAATCTAATAGCCAGGATATATATATTTCAAAATGACTACTGCTTTGTGGAATGTATACTCAAATGCATAATCAATGGTTTGAGTATTAATTAAAAATTATATAATTTACTATATAAATTTTTCATTGTAGGATTTTCCATCAAGCTATGGCAAGTGTTTTTCTATAATGAGAGCATCAAAGTGGTGATTCTCGCTCAATGTAATATCCCCAGCTAGCGTACTTTGCATACATAATTATTAACAGTAGTTAGGGTTCAGTATGGTGAAACTCTCGAAGAGTAAATGTAATTTTTTACCAGAATAGACAATCTTGAGGTAACGGAGAAAGGAGCGGATACATAAAGTTTAAAGGAGCGGTTACATGCTATTGCTAATCTCTTGGATTTTAAAAGAACCTATGCATGCGCAAAATTAAAAGCGGTTACATGCTATTGCTAATCTCTTGGATTTTAAAAGAACCTACGCATGCGCAAAATTAAAAGGATATTACAGTATCTGGAAAGTGCAAAGTTCAAAGAAGCCATTGGATAAAGTGTTTAACCTCTTGGATTTTTAAAGAACCAAAATGAAGATACGAGCCAGACTAATGAGGCCCTACATTTTTGGCGATTAAGGGCATTTATCCTTTAGGAAAGGTTGTGATGAAGTCGAGCGACTTTAGACAGAGATGTCATTCATTTTCTTTTATATGAGTCTGTTATGATGAGTAATCCTTACTAATTTGTATTAGTATAATTTTTTTTGTGTGTTGAAAGATATAAATAAAAAAATATATAATATTATAGGAAAATAGTAAAGAGTAATAATTTTTTTTTTTTAAATATTTTTTGGGATGGGTTATATATACTAAAGAAAAGGGTATTTCGTTAGTTTATTGGGATGTGATTGAAACAAATTTACTATTCATTATTACGTGACTTATTTCCAATTTATTCTCATATCAAAATGAAATAGATATATGAAAACATATTTCATGGGAAGATATAATAAGTTGGATTTCCCTTTTTAAGGTGAAAATGTGTAATTGTGGTTAAAGATAATATCTTATGGAATTACCTTCTAAAAATTATAGGCATAAATAACATAAGTCATAGGATTTTCTTTGGAAAAAATATCTTTATCTTGTGTGTGAAAGATAAGTCCATTGAGTTAATACCTTTGCAAGAGTTTGCAAAAGTTACATGCTCTGGGGGTAAAAGAACAAGTTATTATTGTGTTGTATGTTGGGTATTTTGACTTAATTGCATGGTTTATGTATAGAAGGTTAACTTTGTTATTATTTTAAAAAGATCTTCCTAGCTCTTATGCACAAAATAAGGGTTAATTATGGTACTTTCTTGAAAAGGGTAACCTCTTGAAATGATTGCATGGTTAGTTTTTGACATAGTTGTATAAAAGGTTAAGTTAACCTTGTTATAGTTTGTATGGTTTCCTATTTTTTTGCATAAAAGATGGCTATCTATGATAATTTCTTGAAAGGGAAGCATGAGAAAGCACATAAATAAACTAAGTTATATTAACTTCTTTTTTAAGAAAGAATTATGTATATGTTTACATGAAAAGAATAGTTAATAATGTGTAATTCTAAGAAGGAAATTTGTATTACATATATTAAAGAGGAGCTATCGTGATAAGCTCTTGCATGCATAAATAATAGTCATTGTGTTAGAGAGTTATGTTCTTTGCATGGATAAAAGAAATATTGAGTTATAATGTTTCTTTAGAAAGAATTATATGTGAGTACTTTATGCTATCACAACTATGTTGGAAATGTTGTCATTGATGGAAAAGGAGGTAGCAGATGCAGAGACAGGAACAGTTACAAGGAGACAAAGATAGACAATGGATTCAGCAAAGAAGCAAATGAAGGAAGTAAAGGATACAGACAGAGGCAGAGGAAGCAAATATAATAGAGGCAGAACTGTTATCAGAAGTAGAGACAGAGGCAGAGCCGTTATCACAGCAGTAAAGGCAGAGGTAGCAAATATAGAGGCAGAGCTGTTATCAGAGGCAGAGGTAGAGACATAGCCGTTATCACAAAAGGCAGAGGCAGAGGCAGAGCAGAAAATTTTGAGAATCGCTATTCCGACAAAGTATATATCGATAAACAATATTTCGGGAAATGTAACCCCAAGCGACAAGTATATATATATATATATATATATATATATATATATATACAAACAAATTCCGAGAATCACCTCCCCCGCTGGAAGATACACTAACGATTGGAGTAGCAAAGTATACATATATATAAATCTCATTCTGGGAATCGTTACCCACACTGGAGTATATATGCAACACATTACATATATTGCGCCTTATGCATAGAGGTCCAAAGCATACATATATATTTATATGGAACGCTTTGTAAACAAAGAAAAAAATGTAACAAAGCCTTATATGGTGGGACCCTTTCCTCATCGCACCATTGCACCATCGCAACATCGCAACATCACGCCATCGCACCATAGCACCATAGCAACATTGCGAAATCACAATATCGCACCATCACAACATCGCACATCGCAAATGTTACATTGTGTTTTTTTTTTTTGATCCGCCAATTGCCGTTGCGCCGTGTTGTCCGCCGTCGAATGTGGGGCTTGACCCTTTCATATATTAGAGGTTGTCATTCGATTTATTGGATTGTAATATAATACCAAAGGCTTAAGGTGGAGGGCGATTGTTAACATAAAGTTGTTGCGATTATATTAAAAAGTGTCGTGTGGTCCATGGGTTATATATATGCCTCGGCTTAATGGGAGGGTGATTATTAATATAAAACCATTGTGGTGAATGTATGATCCGCTTGCAGAACTCGCCACATCAACAAGACACGTACTATGTACAGAGCGTTGGAATTTGTCTAGATTTATAGTCAGCTGGTATAAAAAGCACAGTTACACGCATGCAACAGTTACACCATAGCAGAGGACAGAAGATAAAACAGAGCTAAAAAGAGATAAAACACAGTCACAGAAAATATAGACACAGTTAAAGAAAAGACAAATGCACTGCAAGCCAAAAGACTAAATGAGTTGAGTTGGAGTTCTCATTATGGTTTGAATGTAAAAGTTTTAATTGATTTTTATTGTTTGTGATGCATTGGAAAGTCTCCAGAAGAGAGCAAATATCCCACTGTAATATTAAAATAAGCACCTACAGTTATATTTATTGAATGAGCAGATAAAAGGAATGAGATGACAAAAGCCAAAGAGTCATGACTGTTCACTCCAAATTCTTTGTGAAATTCAAACAGTCATGTGTGGAATTCTATAAATAATATTAACTAGATATGCATAAGAGAGGTTAGAGAGAGTAAATATAGAGAATGCAGAGTATAGAAGAGTGAGGCAGAGAAGATTAAGAATAGAAGAGCAGAAATAGATTCTACAGAACAGAGCTGATATCTGAGGTAAATCAGCAAAATTTCTTTTGAAAGAGTAAGGAAGTTGGAGCTTCCCTATCAAGTTGTAGCTTGATAGATGTCAGTTGTAGCTGACTGAGGTAGGAGCCTCCTGTAGGTTGGTGCTTGCAGAAAATTGAAGGGAGTTGTTGCTTCCTTGCAAGTTGTAGCTTGCAGAATTGAGGTTGGAGCCTCCTGTAGGTTGATGCCTACAAAAAAACAGTGGTGAGAGGGAGTTGGAGCTTGCCTTTGCATCACATCAATAACAAGATGTGGTTTTCTCCCTTTATGGGTTTCCACTTATATCTAGTGTCTCTGTGCATGATGTTTATGTGTTGATCTGATTTATATCTTCTGCTTGATACCTGCTGCTCTCATAGTAAAGTCTACTGTTATATTAAATTAATATTTGCTGCTCACATTCTAAGATTACTCACATATTAAGTTGGACATGAAATGAAGGTGTAAGTAAGTTTTAATAAAAGGTTTAAAAGTCCATGAATGTGTTAAACTGATTCACCCCCCTCCCCCCTCTCTCAGTTTAACTAAGGGTTCAACAATTGGTATCAGAGCAGGTTCCTTTGTTCAAGTCTAACAACTGAAAGGAGATCCTAGGTTCCCAAGATGGCTAGTAAAGAAGGATGCTCAACCAATAAAGCCCCTTTCTTCACTAGTGAAAATTATGCTTTCTAGAAAATCAGAATGAGGACATACATAATGTCTCTAGGAATAGAAGTCTGGGCTGCTGTGGAATTAGGATATGCCCCAAAGGCAACTGACACAGAGAAAGAAACAAAACAAGATTTTGTGGCTAATGCAAAAGCCATGAATACAATCCTGAATGGATTGTGTGAAGCAAAGTTTATTAAAGTAATGCACAAAGACACTGCCAAAAAAATATGGGATACTCTTGAAAACATACATGAGGGAGACCAGAAAGTAAAGACTGCCAAACTTCAAGTCTATAGAGCCCAGTTTGAAAACGTAAAAATGAATGATGATGAAGACATTGCCAGCTTCTTCCTAAAAGCTGCAGAAATTATTAAAAATATGAAAGCTCTCGGAGAAAAAATGCCAGAAAGTATGATTGTGCAAAAGATTCTAAGATCTCTTCCATCTAGGTTTAATCCAAAGGTGTCTGCAATAGAAGAAACAGTTGATTGGGAGACCTTGACCATGAACCAGCTACTTGTAAATCTAACAGCTTATGAAATGAGGCTCCCACAAAAGAAGCCAAGTACGAGGGAAGCAGCCTTTAAAACAGAAAAGAAGAAAGAAGAAGAGGGAGACATATGCTCTTGCTCAGATGAAGAAGAGGAAAAGTTTGTCAAAAAATTGGATAGAGGCTCAAGTAAATACAAAGGTAAACTCCCCTTCAAATTCTTTAACTGTGGAAGAGTGGGACACTATGCTGCTAAGTGTCCTCACAAGAAAATAAGGAATCAGGCTCAAGAGTCAGAGAAAAATAAAGGAAAGAAGTTCAGCAGAAAATCCTTCTATGCTCAACAAGACAGCAGTACATCTGAAGATTCAGATGAACCCTCAAGTGAAGAAGGAACCTCTGAATTCTTATTGATGGCCATAGAAGATCTTGAAGGACTTCTGCTAGAAGATGAAGAAGAAGAAGGGGAAGTCGACCTTGAGGGGGAGCTAAGAAGTTCTCTGGAAGAGATTGACAGACTCAAACTGAGGTGCAGAAAACAAAAGGACATTCTTCTTAAGTATGTAAGAGAATAACAAAATTCAGAAGTCCTCATACAGCTAAAGGTAGAGCTTGAAGAAGCCAAGAAGATAGAAGACATGTTACTTCAGCAAATCAAGGATAAAACCCGAGAACAAGAGAAACTGGAAGAAGAAGTAGTATGTGTCAGGAAGAAACTAGAAAATGCTCAAAGGACAGTGCTTATGAACTCTTCTCAAACAAGCTCTAGTAAGTTGAATGAAATTCTGATTTCTCAAAGATCTCCAATGATAAAAAAAGGAATAGGCTATGAAGGAGAATCAAGTATAGGAAAAGAAAATGAAAACAAAAATATTATTTTTGTAAAATCAAAGAAGAATGATGAAGTAGCTCAAACAATTCCTACAAAAGGTGAAATCAACAACAAGGAAGACAGAGATCAGAAGAAACCACTAGTAGCAAAGAATGTAATAAATACTAAGACCCCTGAATATGTAAAAGTTGGAAACCATCAAAGAATATTCTTCCCTCCAATGAAGAATGCCACCTGTTATGTCTGCCACAAGTTGGGACACATTGTTGCATATTGTCATGCAAGAAGGAGTAATTCAAACTAGCAAAAGATGCAAACATTGAAGAGACTGCCTCAAGCAAACAAATGGAAGAGACAACCTTACATCAGCTATGCAAATAGCTTCTATGGTTACTACTTTTATTGTAAGGAATTTGGTCATAAAATCATTGAATGTAGAAAGTATGAACAAAGATTGATGTTTAACACCTCAAGGAGGTTTATGATTCAAAGAAATTTTGTTCATACTCATAACTCTGCAAAAATTATGATCAAATGTTGTGTATGCAATCAAGTTGGACATATACCTTCTAAATGTCCTCTAAGAAAAAGTAGTCCATCATCCCACAAAAGATACCAAACAAAAGGGTGCTTCCAGTGGATAAAGAAGGAGAATAAATGTGACCTGGCCCTAACTGCTCAAGACCCGAAAAGCCAGTGGTACCTGGACAGTGGCTGCTCAAAACATATGACTGGAGACAAAAGCAAGTTTATAACTCTTGATGAAAAGAAATCTGGCAATGTTACTTTTGGCAATGATAAATCAGGTAAGATCAAGGGAAAAGGCTCAGTCAGCATAGATAATGGAAGAGGAAAGCCCCAAGATGTACTATTTGTAGATGGGATGAAAGAAAATTTACTGAGTGTCAGTCAGATGTGTGACAAAGGCTGCGAAGTTCTATTTAGAGCACAAGACTGTGAAGTCAGATCAAGTACCACAGGTAAGACTCTACTTAAAGGTTTTCGAATAGAGAGCAATGTTTACATTGTAAAAGAGGAAGATGAAGCATGCCATCTTAGCAAACTTGAGGAGTCATGGTTATGGCATAGGAGATTGGGACATCTCAGCTTCGATCATATCATCAGATTGAGCAAGAAGAAATCTGTCAGAGATATGCCAGAAATAAAAAGGCCTTCAAATACCATATGCAAATCTTGTCAATTAGGGAAACAAACTCGTACATCCTTTAAATCTAAAGATGAGCTATCAACAAGAAGACCACTCCAGCTTGTGCACATGGATCTGTGTGGACCTGCAAGAACTAAAACACCAAGTGGAGAATTCTACTTCATGCTGATAATAGATGATTTCTCGAGAATGACATGGGTTGCTTTTCTCAAGAACAAATCAGAAGCACTAGAAAAGTTTAATACGTTCAAAGCATTAGTAGAAAATCAAACTGGATGCAAGCTAAAATGTATTAGATCAGATAGAGGAGGATAATTCACTGATTATGACTTTGCAGACCTATGCAATGAACATGGCATAAAACAACAATTTACTATTGCAGGAACACCTCAGCAGAATGGAGTAGCAGAGAGACAAAACAGATCTATTCAACAAATTGCCAGAGCCATGATGCAAGAGAATAATATTGCTCAAACATTTTGGTCAGAAGCTGTACACACAGTAGTACATATTCTAAACAAAGCTCATTTAAGACCTAACAGTGACAAGTCACCTTATGAGCTATGGCATGGTAAACCTGCATCAATCAAGCACTTTAGAGTCTTTGGCAGCAAGTGCTACATAAAGAATAATGATGAAAATCTGGGGAAGTTTGATGTAAGAGCAGATGAAGGAATACTCTTAGGATATGCATCCAAGAGTAAAGGATACAGATGCTACAACAAGACTCTTCGAAAAATTGTAGAAAGTATTGATGTAAGATTTGATGAAGAACTTCCAAACAAGACAAGAGATATAGATTGCAGCAGCCATCCTAAAAATCATGAAGAAGAGGACAAAGATGATGAAGAAACAAACAAAACATCAGAAAATGCTGAACTGAACTCAAAAACCCCCTCAAGATACACTCAAAAGAACCATCCAGAAGATCAAATCATAGGAGAAAAGAGTGTAGGAGTGAAAAAAAGAAGGCAGCTAACTGAAGAAATAGAAGAAGTATACCTATCCATGTTATCACAAATAGAGCCAAAGAAGTTTGAAGAAGCCAGCAAGGAAAAGTATTGGGTAAAAGCAATGAATGAAGAATTGGACCAAATTGAGAAGAAAAATACCTGGGAACTAGTTCCTAGACCAATTGAGAAGAGTATCATTGGTTCAAAATGGGTATTCAAAAACAAAATGAATGAGCAAGGACAAGTAATCAGGAATAAGGCCAGGCTGGTCTGCAAAGGATACTCAAAAATTGAAGGACTTGATTATGAAGAAACATATGCCCCTGTAGCCAGAATGGAAGCTATCAGAATGTTCCTGGCATTTGCATGCTACCAAGACTTCAAGGTATATCAAATGAATGTAAAGTCTGCTTTTCTTAATGGAGATCTAGAAGAAGAAGTGTACATGGAACAACCAGAAGGTTTCTCATTGACAGACAAAGAAGACTATGTATGCAGACTCAAGAAGGCCCTATATGGACTGAAACAGGCTCCTCGTGCTTGGTACTCAAGATTGGATAACTATTTTCAAAAACAGGGTTTTAAGAAAGGTGGAGTAGACAAAAATTTATACATAAAAGCCCATGAAAATGAACTCCTGATTTTTGTAGTGTATGTTGATGACATTATGTTTGGAAGCAACAAAGATGAACTAGCAAAAGGGTTTGTTGATGAGATGAAAATAGAGTTTGAAATGTCTATGATTAGAGAGCTCAGTTTCTACTTGGGACTGCAAATTCAACAAAAGAACACATGCACCTTCATCTCTCAGGAAAAATACTTAAAAGAAATGCTGAAAAAATTCAAAATGGAGGACTGTAAACCTGTATCAACTCCCATGACCACAGGTTGCAAGCTGTGTGCTAATGATGGGTCTGCTGATATAGATCAAAAACTCTACAGATCCATGATTGGAATTCTATTGTATCTGACTGCATCAAGACCAGACATCATGCTAGCAGTAGGACTACTGGCTGGATATCAAGCAACACCTAACCAAAATCACCTTCTTGCAGTCAAAAGAATATTCAGATATCTACAAGGAACAACACAGTATGGACTTTGGTATCCTAAAAGAAAAAAATTCACTTTATCATCATACACAGATGCAGATTGGACCAACTGTGTGGATGACAAGAAGAGTACAAGTGGAGGTGCTTTCTATCTAGGAGAAAGTATGGTGGCATGGTTAAGCAATAAACAAACATCCATCTCTATGTCTACAGTTGAAGCAGAATATATAGCAGCAGCAACATGTTGTACACAAGTCATGTGGATGAAGCAAACTCTTCAAGACATGAAGGTAAGCATTAATGAACCTATCTCAATCAAATGTGATAATACAAGTGCGATAAGTATATCTAAAAATCCTGTGCTTCCTTCAAAAACCAAACATATTCCAATCAAGTATCATTTTCTCTGAGAGCAAGTAGCTCAAAAAACAATAAAACTGGAGTATGTACCAACAAAAGAACAAACAACAGATATATTTACCAAACCACTTGCAAGAGAAACATTTGAATATTTAAGAGATAGACTAGGGGTAGTATCTATTGATGCTACTCTCTGGGATAAAGAGAAAACACAGGTTCAGGGGGAGAACAAAAACAAAAATAACAGTCCAGGGGGAGATCAGCCAATAGGGAAAGTATAATACAGGTCCTCAGGATCAAAGGATTAAGGCAAAATAACACCAAGTTATTATCCTAGAGCTATCTACATTATTCAAGCATCAAAAGGTCAATTACAGAGCAAAAGGATTAGTATTGTACTTTGAAACATTATATTAAGAATTTGAAACATAAAAGACGAGTAGTGATTATCATTTGAAGCCTCTGAACATTTTAGTTGTTGAATCCAATCATACATCTCTGACTAGATAAAGCTGGTACAATGTATTCTATGAAGTATCATTATTCTCACTTTTAGCTCTATACAAGTGAAAGAACTATATCAATTTACAGTGTATATTCAAATTCGATAATCCTCAAAGTGTTCTCTCAACAAGTCTTATACATCACTATGAAGCAGCATGGTATAAAGTCAGTAGAAGAGGGCCTAAACATAACTCAGAGAGAGGAAATGCAAAAATCAACCCTTTGCCATTGATGTCAAAGGGGGAGGAAGAGCAAACAACAGGAGAAAGAGCAGGAAAATAGAGAAAATGTATTGCCATCAATGCCAAAGGGGAAGACTGTTGGAAATGTTGTCATTGATGGCAAAGGAGGTAGCAGATGCAGAGACATAAACACTTACAAGGAGACAAAAACAGACAATGGAGGCAGCAAAGAAGCAAATGAAGTAAAGGAGACAGGTAGAGGCAGAGGAAGCGAATATAATAGAGGCAGAACTGTTATCAGAAGCAGAGGCAGAGGCAGAGCTGTTATCACAGCAGTAAAGGCAGAGGTAGCAAATATAGAGGCAGAGCTTTTATCAGAGGCAGAGGCAAAGACATAGCTGTTATCACAAAAGGCAGAGGCAGAGGCAGAGCAGAAAATTTCGAGAATCGCTATTCCGAAAAAGTATATATCCATAAAAATATTCTGGGAATCGTAACCCCAAGCGAAAAGTATATATATATATATATATATATATATATATATATATACAAACAAATTCTGAGAATCACCTCCCCCGCTGGAAGATACACTAACGATTGGAGCAGCAAAGTATACATATATATAAATCTCATTCCGGGAATCGTTACCCACGATGGAGTATATATGCAGCGCATTACATATATTGCACCTTATGCATAGAGGTCCAAAGCATACATATATATTTATATGGAGCGCTTTGTAAACAAAGAAACAGATGTAACAAAGCCTTATATGGTGGGACCCTTTCCTCATCGCACCATCACACCATCGCAACATCGCACAATCTTAACATCGCGCCATCGCACCATCGCAACATTGCAACATTGTGCCATCGCACCATTGCAACATCACAACATTGCACTATCGCACCATTGCAACATCACAACATCGCGCCATCGCGCCATCGCAACATCGCAACATCGCGCCATCGCACCATAGCACCATAGCAACATTTCGAAATCACAATATCGCACCATCGCAACGTCGCACATCGCAAATGTTACATTGTGTTTTTTTTTGTTTGATCCGCCGATTGCCGTTGTGACATGTTGTCCGCCGTCAGATGTGGGGCCTGACCCTTTCATATATTAGAGGTTGTCATTCGATTTATTGGATTGTAATATAAGACCAAAGGCTTAAGTTGGAGGGTGATTGTTAACATAAAGTTGCTGCGATTATATTAAAAAGTGATGTGTGGTCTGTGGGTTATATATATGCCTCGGCTTAATGTGAGGGTGATTATTAATATAAAACCATTGTGATGAACGTATGATCCGCTTGCGGAACTCGCCACATCAACAAGACACGTACTATGTACAGAGCATTGGAATTTGTCCAAATTTACAGTCAGCTAGTATAAAAATCACAGTTACACGTATGCAACAGTTACACCACGGCAGAGGACAGAAGAGAAAACAGAGCTGAAAAGAGATAAAACACAATCACAGAAAAGACAGACACAGTCAAAGAAAATACAAATGCACAGCAAGCCAAAAGACTAAATGAGTTGAGTTGGAGTTCTCATTGTGGTTTGAATGTAAAAGTTTTAATTGATTTTTATTGTTTGTGATGCATTGGCAAGTCTCCGGAAGAGAGAAAATAATCCAGTGTAATATTAAAATAAGCAACTACAGTTACATTTATTGAATGAGAAGATAAAAGGAATGAGAAGAGAGAAGCCAAAGAGTCATGACTGTTCACTCCAAATTCTTTGTGAAATTCAAATAGTAATGTAAGGAATTCTATAAATAATATTAACTGGATATGCATAAGAGAGGTTAGAGAGAGTAAATATAGAGAATGCTGAGTATAGAAGAGTGAGGCAGAAAAGATTAAGAATAGAAGAGCAGAAATAGATGCTACAGAACAGATTTGATATCTAAGGTAAATCAGCAAAATTTCTTTTGAAAGAGTAAGGAAGTTGGAGCTTCCCTATCAAGTTGTAGCTTGATAGATGTCAGTTGTAGTTGACTGAGGTAAGAGCCTCCTGTAGGTTGGTGCCTGCAGAAAATTGAAGGGAGTTGGTGCTTCCTTGCAAGTTGTAGCTTGCAGAATTGAGGTTGGAGCCTCCTGTAGGTTGATGCCTGCAGAAAAACAGTGGTGAGAGGGAGTTGGAGCTTGCCTTTGCATCACATCAATAATAATATGTGGTTTTCTCCATTTATGGGTTTCCACTTATATCTGGTGTCTCTGTGCATGATGTTTATGTGTTGATCCGATTTATATCTTCTGCTTGATACCTGCTGCTCTCATAGTAAAGTCTACTGTTATATTAAATTAATATTTGCTGCTCACATTCTAAGATTACTCACATATTAAGTTGGGCATGAAATGAAGGTGTAAGTAAGTATTAATAAAAGGTTTAAAAGTCCATGAATGTGTTAAACTGATTCACCCCCCCCTCCCCCCCCCTAACTAAGGGTTCAAATGTTAGTTTCTTTTGGAATAAGGTCATGCATATGCATGCCATATTTGTAAAAGCTTTGGTTGGAAAAAATGTACATATTTGTATGTGGGAAAAGATAACATGTTGTGTTTGACTACATTGGAAAATATTGTTAGTATAATCTTTGAAAAAGAATACATGTATTTGTATGTTGTATTGCATTAGTTTTACAGAAAAGAAAACATGCGTTGCATGCTCTTTTGTGTTAAGCATTCCTCTGGGAAGACTGTTTTGAAAACTATACGCATTTGCATGCACGGGAACAACATTTTTGTGTTAGATTTATTTTCATGCACCAAAAGTAATAGATTAAGGGTCAGTTGTTTTGATTAACTTTATGTAATTCGCATGTATGAAGATTGTAACTGATATCTTAGTTTCTTTTAAAGAAAGGTCTAAACAATTGTTGCGATTTTCCTTGCAAGAATGTGTGCTTATGCAACGGAAATATTAGTTAATATTTTATAGACATCCTTTGATGGTTCCATGCTTATAACTAGCACATGCGCAATGTCGTTAAAGGAAACATGTTGTAATATTATGCTTGCAAGTCATGACTCTACATGAGTAGATGGAGAAGCATCGCAAAGTATATATTGTGAATGTGTCGATTAGTACTTTATGAATCTTGACATCAATGTATGTTGAAGACAACATTAGCAGGAAATGATGTTAACTTGTACAAAGGAAATATTATGCTTAACATGGTGGTAGGTAAATGATTAATGGTTCATGCAGATGAATGTGAGCTTCAAGATGATCCATTGTACGATGGTCCATTGTAGGCACATTCATGCCACCAAGATATGAAGATATGGAGATTAGTGGGTAAATTCTATCATATTTATTGTAATGGCTTTAAGCTAGATATTTTCATATTTCCTTGTAAGATTTATAACAATGGTTAAGGGATGGTCTTCTTTATAATCTATTGAGTGAGGGGTGAACACCCTCACAAGCATTCAATAATAAAATTAAAAGTTTTCTAGTTTTCACCCTATGGGGTTTCTAGGGTATATTGGTGTTCAATGATGTGATTGAGTATTGTGTCAAATTGATGATGTTGATTCATTTCTTGTTGTGATATTCATAATGTCAAGTATGTGGTGACTACATGAATAATGAAATGAATGCAAGGTTACATCATAGAGTTTTATGTTAATGTACAACAATAGAGATTTTTAATGGTTAAGAAAATTACTATTCATATACTAAGGTTACACTATGAACTAGTGAACATTCTATCTAATGATTACTAAGGAATATTTAATAGTGATCTGGATAAGTTATCCGTGGGTAGCTTTTATAAAAAAATTTAACTCCTTCAATTTCCATGTGAGGTTATCGGTGTATGTTACAAGTGGTATCAGAGCTAAAGGTTGTAGCATCGGCACCTTTGGGATTTGTTAAGCGAACACAAATTGAGGTATGCTACGAATGGACATCAATTAAGGTATGATTCTAGCAATCTACATATTGATTGATATATGCAGTAGTTTAATTTTGACATGAGATGTGTGATTCATGTTTATAACTACATTGAAGAGTAAAAAGTAATAAATGATGCTGCAAAAATAGTTTTCATAATATTGGAATCTTGTTGAGGTTAAAAGACAAGAAAACCTTTGTTCTACTTATGAACAACCTGAGTACTATGTAGTGAAAGTGAGAGTTGGCTATTAAAATTTGTGTATATGACATATTACTCATACATTTAATGAACATAACTAAAGTTACCATGCACTACTTGAAAAAGATGAATGTGTATAGTGATGGTGTGTGAAACTAATGCTTGAATGCAAAAGATGGGGAAAATCCTTGAAGAGGATGATAGAATATTTTAAAATGAAATTTAGTGAACCCTTTCAAATGTTAAAAATACACAATCGGTTAAGTAGTGAGACTTGACTATAACAACTAGATGTTGAATGACTAGTTTTGAATAAGTTGTGTTTTGAATTAGCATTGTATGACTAACTAATAAAACCTATATGCATGAATTGGTTTTGATTAAAGATTATTACAAATTTTCAATAATTAGTTACTTCATGTGTCAGACTCTTGGTAAAACTACACTATTGGAATTGGAAAATGTTGGAATGTTACACGTGGGACTGTTACCCTAATCATTAATGATATATACACATTAATGAATATTTTTATATAATCATATGCATGAAAAAATTGTATGCATGAAACCAAAATTATTGTTAAAGTGAATAATTTTCTTAACAATGCATATTTATGATTAGTGTCGTTGATGCGATTAAGCATGATTAGCTTAATGGCAACAAGAAAACCCGTGAACGTAAATGTTGCAGTGAAAGTTGCAACGGTAATTGTTAAAGTATAATGTTATGATGTGCATGATTTTGTTATTTGGGAAATAATAATGTATAGCACATGTATGTTAGTCATGTTCCCTGTTAATCTAGATATCATTGGATCCATGTTGAGGGCCAAGTATGATGTATGATGTACATAAAGTTTCTTTTTCCTTATGTACAAAGTGCATATGGTTCATTAAGTAAAATAATGTGGGAAAGAATGCTAAAAGAGAAATTTCACATGCCAGACAGTTGTGAAGAATTGTGAAAGGCTAGAAGGCCTTGGGTTGATGGTGGTTGCTTTCCCGGAAAAGTTGATGGCACTTTCCTGCCCGGATTTCCTCTCCTTAGAGATAGATGATCTCAGTAAGGGAAAAGAGTTGGCCAAAATGGTGAAGATGAAAAACTGAGGTAACTCTATTGATTTTGGAGCCTGTTGGAGGTGGCCCAAAATTCCTCATATATGGGACGTTGTCAGAGGAATAGGCATTATGTTGCGAAGAGGAATCCTATACTGGACCTTGAGTGGTCATTGGAATTCTCGAGCTGGTTTTCCAGTGGAATTCCATACTGGACTTGGAATGTTTTTTTGTCAAATAACTATTTGAATGTGAAAATGACTCGATTTGGTTGTGGAAAACCAGTTCCCATGGGTTGGGAGGAGATTTTTTTTTATCATTGTGGTTCTCATATAAGAAAAGGTTAACTAACCATTTATTTGTTGTATTAAATGAATTCTTTATATGATTGTGTAAATACCTTATGTAGATATTGAGAAGAAAGGGGCCTAGCACTCAGAAAGGAATTACAGAAAGTATAAGTTCATTTTATTATATTACTAATTTTTTGAATGTCTTAGTAGAGGCTAGGACAATATGCACTTGGTGCATTGATTAACCATTTGTACGATTATAGAGCTAGGTGCTCTCTAATTACTTTTGAAGTACTATATGGATGTATTTAGTAGGAGCAAAGACAGTGTGCATGCGGTACAATTATTTATAATCTTGATGACTAGAGTATTGGTTCTCTCTAAGTACTAGAAGTACTATGATTAAAAATTCACGTGACGTTGCATAAATAGTTGATAGCTAAACGTATTTCATTTCACTGAAAATTTTGTGACTAATGTTATTATCATGGATTTTTTTATCATAGATTACATGGGGCATGTTGTTGGGTAGTTAAACCATTGGAGCGCTTGTGTAAAAGTGACCATGAATTCCAAGAGTAATTGGAAAGTAATGGTAAGTTGGTATAGATATTTTGTTTTTTTTCTATAAAATTGAATAATTGATAGGTGATGGAAAGCATAAGTTGCTTATTTTCCAATTGTAAATCCTTATGGCTATTGATCAAACTTTGTTGTTTTTGCTAATGAGTATTTTCCTAGAAATAAAATTCCTCATTTTGAATGGGAAGAATCCCCTTTTTGGGTTATTTAGAATGCTATATCATGAGTAGCAATTAAGTCCCAGTGAGAGAATAACATGGGGGATGATGTTCTCTTTAAGGGGGGCAGTACGTAATATCCCCAGCTAGCGTACATTGCATACATAATTATTAACATGAAATAAACTCGTGCTTTGCTATAAATGAGGTACTTAGGGTTTGATATGGTGAAACTACTGAAGAGTAACTGTTTTTTTTTTACATGAAGAGACAATCTTGAGGTAAGGGAGAAAGGAGCATTTTGGAAAATGCATAAAGTTTAAAGGAGCAGTTACATGCTATTGCTAATCTCTTGGATTTTAAAGAACCTTTGCATGCGCAAAATTGAAAGGATATTACAACATCTTGAAAGTGAGAAGTTCAAAGGAGCCATTGGATAAAGTGTTTAACCTCTCGGATTTTTAAAGAACCATGACCGTGCCCAAAGGGAAGATGCGAGTCAGACAGTTGAGGCCCTACATTTTTGGCGATTAAGGGCATTTAGTGCCTTCCTTTAGGAAAGGTTGTGATGAAGTCGACGGAATTTCGACAGATACCATTCATTTTATTTTATAAGAGTCGACTGTCAAGATAGCTAATCCTTGCTAATTTTTATTTGTATAATATTTTTTGTGTGTTGAAAGATATAAATAAAAAATATATTATATAACTTTTCCTCGGAAAAGATTATGGGAAAGCAGTAAAGAATAATAATTATTTTCTCATATTTCTTAAGATGGGTTACATGTACTAAATAAAAGGGTATTTCATTAGTTTATTGGGATGTGACTCAAACAAATTCAGTATTGATTATTACCTAACTTATTTCCAATTTATTCTCATATCAAGATGAAATAGATATATGAGAACATATTTCATGGGAAGATATAATAAGTTGGGATTTCCCTTTTTAAGGTGAAGATGTGTAATTGTGGTTAAAGATAATATCTTATGGAATTACCTTCTAAAAATTATAGGAAAAAATAACATAAGTCATAGGATTTTCTTTGGAAAGAATATCTTTATCTTGTGTGTGAAAGATAAGTCCATTGGGTTAATTCCTTTGCAAGAGTTTGCCAAAGTTACATGTTCTGGTGGGTAAGAGAACAAGTTATTATTGTGTTGTATATTGGGTATTTTGACTTAATTGCATGGTTTACTGTATAAAAGGTTAACTTTGTTATTATTTTAAAAAGGTCTTCCTAGCTCTTATGCACAAAATAAGGGTTAATTATGGTACTTTCTTGAAAAGGGTAACCTCTTGAAAAGATTGCATGCTTAGTTTTTGACTTAGCTGTATAAAAGGTTAAATTAACCTTGTTATGGTTTGTATGGTTTCCTAGTTTTGTGCATAAAAGATGGCTATTTATGATACTTTCTTGAAAGGGAAGCATGAGAAGCTACATAAAGAAACTAAGTTATATTAACTTCTTTTTTAGAAAGAATTACGTATATGTTTACATGAAAAGAATAATTAATGATGTGTAATTCCGAGAAGGGAATTTGTGTTACAGATTTTAAAGAAGAGCTATTGTGATAAGCTCTTGCATGCATAAATAATAGTCATTGTGTTAGAGAGTTATGCTTTTTGCATGTATAAAAGAAATATTGAGTTATAATGTTTCTTTAGGAAGAATTATATGTGAGTACTTTATGCTATCATAACTATTATGTTAGTTTCTTTTGGAATAAGATCATGCATATGGATACCATATTTGTATAAGATTTCGTTGGAAAGAATATAAATATTTGAATGTGGGAAAAGATAGCATGTTGTGTTAGACTACATTGGAAAATATTGTTAGTATAATATTTGAAAAAGAATACATGTACTTGTATGTAGTATTGCATTAGTTTTATAGAAAAGAAAACATGTGTTGCATGCTCTTTTGTGTTAAGCATTCCTTTGGGAAGGTTCTTTTGGAAACTATATTCATTTGCATGCATGGGAATAACATTGTTGCGTTAGCTTGCTTTTCATGAACCAAAAGTAATAGATTAAGGGTTAGCTATTTTGATTAACTTTATGTAATTTGCATGTACGAAGATTGTAATTGATATATTAGTTTCTTCTAAAGAAACGTCTAAATAGGTGTAGTGATTTGCCTTACAAGAATGTGTGCTTACGCGAAGAAAATATTAGTTAATGTTTTATAGACATCCTTTGAATGTTCCATGCTTATAACTAGCACATGCTCAGTGTTTTCAAAAGAAGCATGTCGTAATATTATGCTTGCAAGTCATGACTCTACATGAGTAGATGGAGAAGCATCGCAAAGTATAGATTGTGAATGTGTCGATTAGTACTTTATTAATCTTGACATCAATGTATGTTGAAGAAAATATTAGCAGGAAATGATGTTAACTTGTACAAAGGAAATATTATGCTTGATGTGGTGGCAGGTAAATGATTAATGGTTCTTGCAGATGAGTGCGAGCTACAAGATGATCCATTGTATGATGGTCCATTTTAGGCACATTCATGCCACCAAGATATGAAGATATGAATATTAGTGGGTAAATGCTATTATATTTTTGTTGTAATGGCTTTAAGCTAGATATTTGCATATTTCCTTGTAATATTTATAACAATGGTTAAGGGATGGTCTCTCTTATAAGCCATTGAGTGAGGGGTGAACACCCTCATGAGCGTTTAATAATAACATTAAAGATTTGCTGGTTTTCACCGTATGGGGTTTCCAGGGTATATTGGTGTTTAATGATGTGATTGATTATTGTGTCAAATTGATGATGTTGATTCCTTTCTTGTTGTGATGTTCATAATGTCAAGTATGTGGTGACTACATGAATAATGAAACAAATGCAAGGTTACATCATAGAGTTTTATATTAATGTACAACAATAGAGATTGTTAATGGTTAAGCAACTTACTATTCTTATACTAAGGTTACACTATGAACTCGTGAACATTCTATCTAATGATTACTAAGGAATATTTAATAGTGATTTGGATAAGTTACCCGTGGATAACATGTATAAAAAATTTTAACTTCTTGCATTTACATGTGAGGTTATTGGTGTATGCTACACTCAAGCTAGAAACATTGTCCTTACTCCATGGAAGTAATGGTCTATAATCAAAGTGACTGGCTCAAAGGCCTTGCAGAAGATTTTAATATATATAGATTTGATATGTCAACTTAGTGTTTCTTTGAGTGTGTGTTTCTTAACAATCAAAGGATTCATAAGAATTCATGTTATGACGCAATGTTGTATTCATTGAAAATTTGTGTTTTTGAAAAAACAAAATGTGTTACAACAATCTAGACAGAGTCTACTTTTTTTTCGTCATATTTACAAAGCCAATGGATGCATATCATAATTACTAGAATTTTTTGAATTGGTCCAATACGAAAAACTGCGTATTTTGGATATGTTTCGCGTCGCAAGAAATTTCTTAACATATAAGTTATAAACTAAAAATCTAAAAGCTACCCATTAGAGACGATGGACCAATGTAATGCCCCATAATTTTTTCAACTTTTTTTTACAATGTACTTTGGGAGATACAAAATTTTGATTTCACCGAATCACAATGACCCTCAGAAATTGTTTGCACCAATTTTATTAGAAAAATAATTAAAATTATTAAACGTTTATAAAATTCCATAAAAGTTATATTTCCTGAAAGTATATTCAATTCTGAAAATGCTTGTTTTGGCTCCAATAGTTAATTAACAACCTTTCATAGAGTTTAATCAGTCCAAAGTTGCAGAACCGTATTCAAAGCCTAGTTTTTGCGTAATTGATGACGCGTTAGTTCGGCCGAACTATGTTTTCCGCTTAAGACCTATTAAATCTAACGTCTTAATAGTTAGGCCGAACTTTTGATCAAAAGTTCAGCTGAGCTATTGTATAACTCTCCGTCGGCCGGAGAGTTTTGCGGAGCCCCCTACTAAAACAAATTTTGCGTCAATATAAATTGGCACGAAATGATTCACAATTTTCGCACATTTCGCACACTTCTTCTCATTTTACAAAGATCTTGTTTTGAATTCAAATTTTTTTTTTCAAAGTTTGGATTTAAGAGCATTTCTTGGTTGATTTTACAATTTTGGGTTTAAAGAATTTTTTTTGGAAGACATTTCTTGGAGGTATGTACGTGTTTTGAGTTGAAGTAAATCTTTTGAGCTTCGTTTCATTTTTATAAGACATTTTTCTCTCGAATTTTTTAAAGTAAGTGTTTTGGATTGGAATATGTATTTTTGGCAAAACATTTACACTGAATTTTTTTAAATTAAATCTTTTGTGATATTTTTTGTAATTGAGTTATTGTCCAATTTTTTGAAGGAAATTTTTTGAACTTCATACCCTGTTATCATGGGAAATCGAAGAACTTGTGCGATAAAATATGATCGAAAAAGAGACCCCGAGACACGTAGAGAAGAGACTAGACAATCTCGCAAAAGAAAGTTAGAAGCTCTCTCAAATATTGAAGAGGAAAATCAACCTCAAGCAGAAATTGAAGCAGGTATGTAAATGTAAATATTATGATCTATTGATATATATTTAAAATTTTCCCAATGTAAAATCTGAAGCTTAATTTTTATTTGATGAACTAGTTTGAAAAATATTTTGTTTAATGTAAACAGACAGAGATATTCCTCAAAATATTGAAGAAGAAAATCAACCTCAAGTAGAAATTGAAGCAGGTATGTAAATGTAAATATTATGATCTATTGATATATTTTTAAATTTTTCCCAATGTAAAATGTGAAGCTTAATTTTTATTTGATGAACTAGTTTCAAAAATATTTTGTTTAATGTAAACAGACAAAGATATTCCTCAAAATATTGAAGAAGAAAATCAACCTCAAGAAAAAAATTGAAGCAGGTATGTAAATATTATGATCTATTGATATATTTAAAATTTTCCTAATGTAAAATGTGAAGCTTAATTTTTATTTAATGAACTAGTTTGAAAAATATTTTGTTTAATGTAAACAGACAGAGATACTCCTCAAAATATTGAAGAAGAAAATCAACCTCAAGCAGAAATTGAAGCGGGTATGTAAATGTATATATTATGATCTATTGATATATTTAAAATTTTCCTAATATTTATTGACATATTTATTAATTTAGTGATTTATTGAATATGTACTATTTTTTCGAATATGTAAAAATGAAATCACTATCGATAATGAGATGTTAGAAAATGTTGACACTCACACATATGGAGATAAAAAAGCTGACCATATTATACGATATCGTGTCGACCGCATTTTTGAAAAGTATTTCTTAAATGAGCGAGTGACAGTTCAGGCTCAAATGTTGAAAGGTATCCTATCATCAAGGAAATTAAAAAAAGCGAAGACACTATTGGGTATTCGAAAATAAACCAAAGATAAAAAAATGAAGGAAGAGGTGATAAAAAATATGAGTAGAGCTATAAAGTCAATTAAGAGATCTAGAGATAAAAATGTTTCAAATGTACGTAGAGGAATACAGATGGCAATGGTTTCACCAAGTACTCAGGAGAATCTTTTGATAACATCTATGGCATGAGCACTGGGAAACTCGCGAAAAACTATGCACAAACATCGAAAATTTCGACTGCAAATAGATGTAAATGATGAACTTGCTTGTTGGAGAGCTATTTGTAGGCAACCATACAAAGATAGACTTGGAGAAAATGTTAAAAAAATAATATATGAATATTGGAAGAACAATTCGCATGTTTCACCAACTGCAAGACATGTAATGCGAAGAAGAATAGCACGAAATCGATATGAAGAACATGAAAAACATCTCTTGGAAACCACTCAGATAGAGTTATTCAACAAGTTCAAAGAAGAGAATCGTCAAATTCATGTTTCACTCAATGCTTTTGTTCAACAAAAATCATGGTATGTAAAACCTATCATCGTACGCGACACTTGTTGTTTCCGTTATCATGTGGAATTTGAGTTATATTATGACACATTCCTTGATTTCGGTAGAACGTTATGGAAGGATTCACCTCCTCCTTCCACTATCCGTGAATTCATATCTCAAATTCTATGTGAAAGAGAAAGCGATGAACTATTTTACAAAAAGAAATGTGTTGGTGGTAAAAAATGCGATGATTGTGGAAATTTGACTAAATTTCAACACAAATATCGTATTGATATAAATGATCAATCATTGTCCAACATGAAAGTGAAATGGAAGAGATATGAATATATCGGTACATCGATTCAAGGTGCAAATAGTGTTAAAAGAATCAAATTACGAGAAGATGAAATTTTTCTGATAGGATTTTTGAGAAAATTTGAGGCAAAAATTTACAAATACACCAAGCATTCCCATAGAGCTCGATGGAAAGACTTGCAATTCAAAAAATCTCGTAAATTTTTTCCACCAGGGACCATTTTGTCAGTGATTGATTTTGCAGAAAACTACACATTTGTTCCACAAAAAGAAATTCAGAGTGAATACTATCATTCTGACCAAGTCTCCATGCTCGTCCATATTCTATATAGACATACTGAACAAAATGTCGATCATATAGAAAGCATGAGTGAAAATCGACATATCATTAAAGAATATCAATTTTATATCAGTGATGATCGCACACATGATACATGTTTTGTACAACATTGTTTTGGAAGAATTTATGATTCATTGAAAAATCGTGGAATAACATTCAATGAACATTGGATATGGTCAGACTGATGCGCAGGTCAATTCAGATCTACATGATCATTCTTTTGGTTGTGTTGTCTTCATAAGAAAACCTACATTAAACATTGTTGGAATTTATTCGAGACTGGCCATGGAAAAGGAGAACATGACGGTGCAGGAGCATGCATAAAATGAGTACTTCGAAGATATCAAATGAACCACTCTGCACACTGACTTGTGAAAGCTGAAGAAGTTGTTCAATGGTGCATCGCTGCTCTAAGCCATGAGAAAAACCCATCAAGAGAAGTGCGAAGGTACATTCAATTTAATTTATATTGAAAATCTAATTTTAAACATTGTACATTTATCATGCAATGATTATTTTTAATTGTATTTTGATATCATATTTACAAATTCTTTTTCTAATTTTCCATATAAAGGTTTTTCTAGCATATTGGAATCGAATACGTAGATAGATCAATTGGAAATGACATTGAAACAATAAAAGGGACTCGAAAATTGCATTAAATTCAAACAAAGTTGTCCAGAAATGTGTTTGCATTGGATAAAAGAAAATATTCTTGTTTTTGTGATGTTTGCATAGACAACACAAAATCCAATGGCGTTTGTGAAAACGAAATGTATGTGAACGATTGGAAACATACAGAGCTAAATACAAAAGGAAAAATGTCTGTTGCAATGTTTGAAGAAATGCAATCAGAGGAAACTACAATATCATCCGATGGTGATCCAGTTTCTGATCTTGTTAGAGAAGGTAGCATTTGAATTACTTTCTAATGATTTAAATATCTAGAAATAAAATTAAATATGCATAATTGAATGTTAAATTTTTATTTTATTGTGCAAGAGATGTTTTTGTTGTAATTGCACCTATTGACAACGATCAAAATGTGAAGTATTATTTGATGCGTTGCACTGAATGAAAAATGAAATTATTACAAGACTATAATGATCACGGATTTCAGTATGACAGAGGGTCTATTATACTGAAAGGTTATTTTTTCAGACAAACTCATGTCAAATTGGAGACTTTTTTTACTTTGAATACTATGAACCTGATTCCATAAGTTGTCAATATAGTCACTTGGTGTGTGCAGCACACATAAAGTTGATAGAAGTTCAATCAAAGAAAAAATTGAAAACTAAGAAATGGAAAATGTCAAAATCCGATCATGAACGGATTATTGAATATGGAATTCCATTCGAATTTTTTTGAGTGAAGTGTCCAACAATTTATTATCTTTGGATTAAATATGTTTTAAAACTTCCAATACTCAAATAAAAATTGAGTTGCTTATGTTATTTGTGGTTTGCACATGTTGCAAATTCTTTGGGTACAAGGACGTGCTCTAGTATCAACTGAAAGTAGTTTTTCTATACATGTGCATTGATGAAAAATGTTATATGTATTGGATATATATATTCTATAATGAAATTAATTGTTCTTGTATATGTTTTCCGACCGTATGGTACAAATTATTTCACTTTATTTTGTAAGGTCAGATTCGGTCCCCATATGGCCTAGCCTCCAAGGGATGAGATAACAAGTGGTTGTCCCCACTTGCCCGAATCTCAGCGTTTAAGTACAATTTTACTGTTTATGGCAGACATCTTACATGATGTCCTAGCCAAGGATAGATTCTCTTTGTTTCAAGTTTTCGATAAAAGTTGTCACCGAATGACCTACTAGGATATTATAAATACTAGCTTTGTAAGATCATTTGGCATTTGGAAAAATTCGAAAGTCTTGGAATGTCAATCAATTTAAAGTATCATTCACCCTAGGGAGTGTAAAATATTCAATGTAGGTTGGTGACGATGCTCACTCCTAGCTTGAAGCAGCTCCAATGACCAATTCTTTAACGAATTCCAATGCACTAGACCAAAGTTGGTGACCCACTTGGTTTTTCACCCAAGAAATTCCAAGGTACTCTTCTTACCGTTGGCCCCCAAAGCTACAATGGAGTTATAGGAAGGTGAAGAAATTTTTTTTCACTGATAGGAATTTGGTCACATCCCTTATCTCGCCTTATCAAAAAGTTCCTATCTACTACATTATCCAGCGTGTACTCAAGATCACTATTTCGTAATTAGAATATCACAATATCATAAGTTCTCACAAAAATACTTGGAATGCCATTACGACACTCATCTAACAATGGGGAGCTCAAAACCTAGAAAGCTCCTCGTCCCCTTAATAATAATGTGTTTAATTTAGTCTTTTAGGTGAGGATTAGGTGTGAATCTTGTTTTCACATACAAAAATAATTAATTGTTTAATTCCATAAATTTGATTATTCACCAAAATACATGTCATATCCACTATTTGTCTTTCCTACAAATTCCCATTATTTTATTAAAATATATGATTTTATCTCACCCAACTATCACATGTTCCTAAATTTACTCCTAATTGTTCCCTATGCCCTAAATCTACTCCTAATTGTTCCCTATGCCCTAAATCTACTCCTAATTGTTCCCTATGCTGCTTTTCCCTTACTTATTTTTAGAAATTTATTTTCCTAGATCCATCATAACTATGGATCTATCAAGCGCTGAGAGGGATCAAATATCTAGAGGTGCAAACCTCTTTTTTGAGTGCAAAACTTGAGGAAAGGTTTGCACCTTGAGAGATTTGATCCCTCTCAGCGCTTGATAGATCCGTAGTTAAGATGGATCTAAGTTGGTTTCAGTCGTGTGCAACCAAGGAAAAACTATCGATAACATGAGAAACATATGATTAATTTTATCAATAATATGTAAATACATCTAATATTAATATAACCATTTTAAATATGCTAAATATGTTTGAGATTTATCAAGTCATTTTAATTTTAAATTTTCTTAGTTACCTCAATTTTTTGAGATGATAAATATTGTAGAATAACTTTAATAATGGAAAATGATCGAATAAAATTTTTGAATGCAAAGTGACAATGTAATAATATTGAATGATAGAATGTGAATAATTAGAATGTAATCAATTACAAATAGCATTTATTGTGATCAATCTTAAACTATTTTCTTCTTCTATTCTTATTGTCACCCTTATTAGTTTTGTCATCTTTCCGTATCGATTATATTAAAAAGAAAGTAAAAATCATAAATCATAAACCATTTAAATATTTAGCTCGAACTCTGGTAGTAAACACCATACCTCAAGTCTCTCTTTCTCTCCAATATTATTAGGTTTAATTATTATAACACAAAAATCGTTCTACATTGTCAATAATTTTTTGCGCTTACATTGAAATCAATGAACACTATTAATCCAATGACTTTACAAGTAATGTACCATCATACATGCAATTATATCAAATCAAAAATCAACATATACAATGAAATCAATGGGGATTGTCTTGTTACAAGTAACATTCCAATTTACTACATGTGCAAATGTAGGTTGAAACCATCCAAAACTTTAAGTTTTAAAACCCTTTTGATTATATATTGTGCAACATTAAAACATTAAACATTTAAAGTTCATTAAATATCACATGCAAAATGTAGATTGAAACCATCCAAAACTTGAGTTTTAAAAACTTCACATGCCATGCCATTTATAATTCAACTATCCAACAAAAACATTTAAAATTAAATATCACATGCCATATGTAGTTCAGATGACAACATTACTTCACATTTACATGCCAAAAGTACTAAACCCATCCAAAAATTAAATAAAACAAATTATATAATAACAATGTAATAAAATATGTCCAAAAATTGTAAATCTCACTTGAGTATCAAACTGTATCAAGTTTAACAAATTTTAAAACCATCTAAATTTTAAAATCAAATCTACTGTAAATGATGTCCATCAAATGGAGGATCTAGCGTCTGAGTCTCAGTCCGCGCCCTATCCTATGAATATGAAACCTACATACACAATGCACATGTACTTGAACATTAAAATTTGAAGTTTTAAAAATGAATGAGAATACATATATCTAGAACTTCATGTAAAAAACAAAATATAACAAAAAAATCATTCAATACCTCGTAAGGTTCCCTCTCCATTTGATGAACAGGTTCTCCCATACGAACATCTGCAGTGGTAAACTGTACAATATACATGTACAGTTAAATATATATATATATTTAACTGTACAATAGACATGTACAGTTAAGTATATATATATATATATATATATATATATATATATATATATATATATATATATAATTTTATATATATTAAAAACTTTCAAATGAAAATGCACGTGTACATATATAAACTTATTTTCAATAATATTAAAAAAAGGAACTAAAGACAACTTGTTCAAATGCTGTGGATGTTCCTATCTCCGTCGCTAGAGTCCCCAGATTAAAGAAATCTTCTATAGGAACCTAAATTCAAAATTTTTTAAATAACTCAAAATATAGATCTCTCTCTCTCTCTCTCTCTCTATATATATATATATATATATATATCTCAATTATTAATGGAATTTTTTGAGGTAGAATATATATATATATATATATATATATATATAACTTTTAAACATAAATTTTAAACTTGTGAAAAATTGTCCATACTTGTGGCTCATCTCCCAATGAAGTAGAAGGTACATCTCCTAAGGAAGAAGAAGGTACCACCATCCCAAAAACATCAGACGGAATCGGTACCTGTTAAAACATTTTATCAAATTATATATATACATACATGTACATGTGTGGCAACAATTATTTATTTTAGAGTCACTTAAAAACACTAACATACATGTGCCAACATATCATGATGGTCAGACCCATCTGCATCGTTTGAATCGGAGGTCCCGAACGTAATATTAACATTTTCATCACGCATCATGCCTGAGAACTGCAAATGGTGTTTTAACATATAATCATACATTTTTATTAGATTAATGTACACATACAAATAAATGTATACATGTACATACACATGTATTTATTACAAATTGTACACATGTATATGTAAATATAATTTCAAACCCTAAGGTCACTAACACATACCGTTCTGGTGCCCTCTCCCTCATGAAAAATTAGGTCTTGCAGACCATTGCGACAATTTATTGCATATGTTCGGAGATCTTCAACATTCATGTTGTAAATCTCCTCATCTGTACGATAAACAAAATTGGCACGTGCATTTTCACGTGCTCTTTGTCGATTTAAACAAAGATCGACTCCACTCAATCTGCTATGAACATTGTCGATCATAACATCTCTTGCTTCTCGACTTATTTGAGAAGTCGCATCCATCTCTGATCGTAGAGTTTCGACTCGAAACGATCGACTCACCAATGGCGGCTCAGGGCCAGGCAACTCCACATCTCACTTAGTGCCCTTACGTTGATATAATTGACCTCTCCCCGGGCCAAAAAATTATGAAGGAAGGTCATTGTAGTCGGGTTTCATACCCAAAAAAAATTCTGCATAAAACATTTGTGCAAAATAAACAAGAACCTCATCGTTCCATGGAAGCCTTCCAAAGGCTGCAAGATGTCGATCATACAAATAACCAGCTTTGTCTGGGTGCTTGAAATACTGCACCTTCAACATTTTTCTTTTTGGCCCTTCCTTATAATTAAACATTGACTTGGCCTCTGCTCTTGTAACTCTTTTTTTTATGTCATGCCATTTATCAGGACCTATCACTGTTTCTTTTCTCTTTCTCATCAGTTCTACAAACGAATCAGTTGTTGGCCCCAAATTTCGGTACACCTTTACCATTTCACCCAATGAATGTGTAACTATTTCAAGGCTTTGTCTACTCTGAGCAGGTACGGACAAAGCCATGAGATCTCTTTGCAATTTTGCATGAAGGCCTTCACACCTTTGTAAGGTGCATTCCGCCATGTTGGTTTCCCATGGTATATCAGTAATCTCAGCCAGATAAGTTGTGATGGGTTGACAGCCTTCTTCTTGAATGTAGCGAGATGCTCTGCGTCTATTTTGACCACTAGCTCGAACATTTTCAGCCTATGCATTAATATATATAAAATTTCGTATATTAGAAAAAACACATGTAAAAAAAGTCGTACAAATTTAATGAAAAATTATTGAAATTGATGGCAACCCTGATGTTGTTGGTTAACATCTTCTCCAACATGAGCTTCCTGAGAACCAAACCCAGAATGACGCTGCTGAGAACCAGACCCACAGTGACCCTGTTGAGAACCAGCAGCCGTTGATTGGCCTTCGGGGGAATAAATTTCACCCCCTTCCCGCAACCTGCTACCACTCATACCTCAACCGGTTGAACCTTGGCCACGCTCCATGGATGGAGTAGAAACCCTTCTCCTCTTGCCTCCTAAAAATTAAAATACGAAACTTATTAACAACTAATTTCACTCACAAAGTTAATAAAAAAATCAATTCCATATGTACACACATGTATGGAGATTTAAAATTCTATTTAAATACAGTGAACATCCTCCGATCCCTGAACCTCCATATGGGATTCGGCTGATCTTCGTCTTTCATCCTCCATGATATATATCTATTGGTCGACATTTACACAAAATAGATTTCAAAAAATCAATTTGTAATTTAGTGTACACAAATGATGTAGAACACAACTTTCAAAGCAATAATTGATCATGTGTGAAACTAAATTTAATCAAAAAAGATATTATAAAAATGATAAGTTCACCAAATTGCACTTTACATGGTGGGAACACACTTGGTATAAAATTTACTACTTATACACTTTAGTTTGTGGAAGAAATGACACATGTACATAGTTTACCTTAAATTTGTTGTGTTTTACGGATATTAAAATGAAGAACTTCTATTTAGATCCATTCCAGAGATTGACTGTAGGGGCATTTACTAGATATGTCACCTTTCATAAAAGATGAGATCTAGAGTCTACCTGGCCCTTTACAGACTCTGCCTATAGAACTTGTAGAAGTAAACACTAGAGGCATTAACAATATCAAAGAACGTTTTCATGCTCAGACATGGGAATGTGTCTCTTTCCCTACGCAAAAAAATAGCTCAAGGTAGTTAATCTTCATAGACATGTCATCAAGCAAGTCAATGTGATCATCCCCAACTTACTTTTTATGAAATCAGGCTTGGAATCCTCTACAACCTGGTGGATGGAGTTGAATGGGAACTAGGTTGAAAGGCCTTTACAAAATACATGCTAGTGAATAACACTTACTAGGTTATGCCAACAAATAAAGTGGGAGAAATGTTTTCTCCTCGAGGTTGTCCAATTGGGTGTTTAATACCAACTTCACCCATTTCCTCACAGGTTTCTCTCTTAGGTTACAAATGTCTTCCACCTTATTAGTTATATATTTTTCAATTTCTTGAGGATTCCTTGATTTTTTTCTCCTACCATCTCCCTCTC